>RBZT01000544.1:0-49223 GCA_003693705.1 Polymyxa betae
AACGCAAACGTGTGGTGATCCCAATAAAGAGCAGGGAGCTCTGTGTCCGTCTGTGTGTGATTGCTCATGCAGGACTGAATAGTAGCCATATTGGATATAACGCTGCATTGAAATTACTGCAGCACTGGGTCTATTGGAAAGGAATGGAGGCTGATTTGAAAAATGTGTGTAACTCTTGTTTACACTGCCTCCCGACATGGATTTAGGAAGCCCCGACCCTTAGGTGAGGCTTGTCATGGGACTCGACCTAATCAAGTTATCCACTTTGATTATCTGTATATAATGTCAAGAGCAAAAGGCTCTTATCACGATTTTGAATGGATATTCATTATGCGCGATGATTTTTGGGGCCTTGTAAAACTGACTCCAGCAGTTGTGCCTGATACTATGACAACTGTAGATGCATTGTTAGAGTGGCGATCACTCTTTGGAACATCAGAATTATATGTTTCTGATCAGGCATCTTACTTTGTCTCAGAAATCATGCAGCAGTTTGCTCGCAGATGTAACACGAAACAGCATTGGACAACCGCCTATGTCCATTACTCTAATGGCACAGTAGAGGTGATTTGTAAGCAAGTGCTTGCATTGATCAGAGCTCTCATTTCTGAGTTACGGTGGAACAAAGAAGATTGCCATGGTTGGTCAAACTTATTGAGCATACGCTTAATCATCGGCCCCAGCGACGATTGTTGTGGACTGCACCGGTGACTGTAATGACAGGATTACCTGCTGATAATCCATTGAATGTTGTTTTCCATAATCCACGTAACGAAACGGGTACACTGACAACGTTGTCAGCAGAGAGGATTCAGAGTCATGTTGAAAGACTCCAACGAGCCTTGGATTCGATGCATAAATCGGTTTAGAAGGCAACTGAACTTGAACGCGAAGTTCATCGTCTCAGCGATAAACGTGTTCGACAGAGAGCAAACTTTGGTCTAGGAGACTTTGTGCTAGTCGGAGTTGTGGATCGCCATCCCAACCAAAAGCTATACTTAAAATGGCGAGGGACATACAGAATTGTTGAGCTGGTAAACGGTTATGTTTTCATAGTAGAAAACATAATTACCCAGGAGAGACAGCAGGTTCATGGTGACCGTCTCTGCTTTTATTGTGATTCGAAATTGAATGTCACTGAAGAGCTAAAAACTCAGTTTGCATTTGATAATGCTAAATTCGAGATTGAAGCAATTTTGGATGTTCGCCAAAATTCTCAATCTGGAGAGTTAGAATTGTTCATTCACTGGAAAGGATTCTGTGATCTTGAAAATTCATGGGAACCTATAGATATTATCCTGACGGATGCACCGTCGATGGTTCGAAGGTTCTAACGTGCACATCTTCATCATCCACTTGCAGAACGTCTGCAATTGGTAATCAAGAGTGCGGGCCTGAAGGTGTAAGTGACATGGAGCAGACCTTTTCCCATAACTTGCCACTTATGGTTTTTTACTGGTGCTCGGTCCCCTTCAAAAATGTGTTCAAGTCTCACTACAACCGCCTTAGTTTTCTTTGAAAACTTTTGGGAGGAGGAAGTGTGTAGTGCAGTAATAATTGCGAACACGTATTGCGCCCTCCTGTAACTGTTATGTTACATGTTATGTTACATGAAGTCTTGGAAGGTCCCATAACGAGAATTTGCATTCCTTTTTCTATATAAGGAGCACTAATTCCGTGGCAATAAACAGATTACTTTTTCGATATTATTTCTTATGTTGGTTGAATCTTTGATTCAAGCCACAGAGTTGTCTTCGTAATCTAGTACCCTCTAGGCGCATTAGCAACACAATCTCCAACATCAGCAGGATATTCAACTTCTTCAACAACAACTTCGACAAATGAACCAACACCAGTAACAACAAAGTTGCAATCTTGGAAAAAGACATCATCCTGAAACCACGTGCATCAAACTGATTCGATCGTTCTCGGGAGCGCGCAGGCAATAAAAATCATTATTTTTATCAATTTCTCTACTTTTTAGTATACATCATACCGATATATGATAAATTGAGCCCAGTTCACTGATTTACGAGACGACGAATGCTGAAAGTCGAGCCCATGCTACATTAACGCATTTTTTCTTAGTTCTGTAATTGGGAAATCATAAGCTGTGCGTGATAGGCCGATTTTCATCAAGGTGCGTGACCGACCTTTGATGCATTTTTTCGATTCTGTCATTTGATTTTCTGTGGTTACTATCAGACCTTAATCTGTCAACGCAGTCGGTGATACATCATGTCGATTTGTGATCAGACGGATGATCAGATAGTGGATGTTTAATGTGGTGCGCTAACAAGATGCATGTCGGCAAGCTAAACGTCTCGTAGATAGACTGACCGTTATCGAGTTATTGTTTGGTCCATCTTCAAATCACTGAATCAAACCCCGAGACAGTTGTTAACTTGATCAAATTCTTAGTTATTGGGCGGATTCTTCTACTAGTATCGCTCAATTTATTCAAGAACAGATCGCATATCTGAATCCCATTAGCCCCCCTGTGTAAATTTACATGAGACAGGCTGCGCCCCCTCGTATATAATCACAATGATGTAACATTATCTCAGTAAAAACTCTATCATACGCATTCTTTTTCTCTATGGATTGTCCGCATCGCGCGCATATAACAAGGTGCATCACAAAATTCAGAGGTCGCGCCGATTGAATCTGCGGCCGCACTATCTGCAACCTTTGCGACCGTTTATCGACGCCGGGTACGACGTCCTGCAAACATGGAGGAACGAACCATCTTGGGTGCTGAAAGACCAACAAAACCCAAAAAAAAGTATTTATCTCGTGCGCTGAATGCAGCGGTCCTAACTGAAATTGACACTGTTTTGTCTCGAGAGGGAATGGAACCTGGATTTTCAGAAAGGCGGGATTGGGGCTGGTTTGATGATCGTCCTCTTGAACCCGCTACCAACGCTGCCTATTTGAAAAGCATCTCCGTGGTCTTTGGTACTTTCTATCGATAATAGGGGATTTTGAGTCCCTTATAATTCTGCTTCGTGACGCCCCTAAAAGCGTTCCGGCCATGAACGTGGAGCGGGGCGCTCCACGCCCCGCTACCAGCTGCAGTGACATCTCATCTTTTGATGAAAATACTGCACCTCCAGTTTCTGATGACGCTGCTCTTCCTGATTCCGATGATGACTCATCATCGGAATCTCCTCGACCGAAGAAGCGAAAGCGAGCATCGGCTGGAGGAAAACCCCCGCGCTCCACATCTACTCCACGAAGTGCTGGACTTCTACTTGCACAATCCTTGGACCGACTAGTAGAGGCGCAAGCGAACAAGACCAACCCTGATCTCTCCCACATCTCGAAGGCGATTGATCTTCTAAACTCCAGTTACGGAGATGTCCTCGATCCTGAAGAGCTTGCCATCGGCTACGATGTGCTCTCTGCACCGAACAAAGCTTTTATCTTTGTTGGTATTGGCGCCGGTCCTGCCCGAGATGCTTGGATCCGTCGACAGATCAGGCTTATGGAAATTGTAGATAATCCAGGGCCGGGCAACTTGTTTTAGTAGAGAAGATTTCGGTGCTGTCAAATACTTGATTTCAATACATTTTCCTTATGATTTTATTGATTTTGCTTGTAACCGATGTAGTCCTCCGACATCTCTTTGGCAATAGCATCTCTCATTCTCTTCATGTTTCCGTCTACTATTACGGATCTTGCAGCACGTTGCTGTCGGCGAGCTCGACCAAATCGAATCATGCGCTGTGCACGCTCACGAGCAGCTCGGTTCCAAAAATAAACATCTTGTTCGCGAGCCAGAATCAGGTTGTGGAGAATACACAGCGCGTATACCAGTTTAACCTATCCATAATTACAATTACATATGTACAGCAGAATGCAGACCCATTCCAACATTACCTGAGCTTCAAATGGATATTCAGGAGCTGCTGTCAGAATCGGGAACCGCTTTTTCAAAACGCCAAATATTCTCTCGATCGCGTTCCTAAGGCTGGCGTGCCTCAGGTTGAACAATTCCTTGGCATTTTGAGGCTCTTGATTGCTTAGCGCCCATTCAAGTAGGTGGCATCGCACACCACGATAGGGCGTTAGGCAATTGTGATCCAAGCCATACCCAGCGTCGCCAAGGTAATATTTTCCTTGAGGAATAACAAATCCCTTGGACAGCGCGTCGACAAGAACACCAGCATCCGAAGCCGATCCTTCCCATCCAGCCAAAACATAAACAAATTTCAAATCGAATGAGCATGCAGCCAGAACATTTTGGCTGTAATACCCTTTGCGATTCCGAAAAGGATGGGCACATCCCTTCTGGGGCTTTGCTGGAATATGTGTTCCGTCCAAGGCTCCAACACAGTCTTTGAAATAAGGAAAGAACCGGGGATCATCCTGGATTTTATCTGGCACAATGCCAATGCCAGGAAGATGAATAGCATCTAGTCCCAATGCGACAATGGCATTGAGAACCTCGTAAAAGTACCTGTAATTCATTAAAAGACCATATTAATGAATTGCATAGATTTATTACTTATTTATCGTTCAGCCGCTTCGTTGAAAACGTTCTTGACAGTTTCGATTCGTGGCGTTCTGTCCAATAATGTACAGAAATATACAGAGTTTCTCATCAACAGAAACATATCGGCTGTCTTGGAGAAGCTCCTTGGTCAGCAATACTTCTCGGATTGAGAAATAGGTAGATTTCGTCATCCGAAGGTTCTCTCGAAAACGTCGAGGGTTCCCATTGATCAGTTCTTTGATCCACGCTTGCCCAGTCAAAGAGGACGTGCGACATGGCTCCTTCAATATGAAAGCGGCTGCATACCAGATAACAGCAGCTAAAGCTACGATAACAGATAAATCCATAGAAAAAAATGCAGAAAATTGGATATTTATTTGCGCCACGTTTTGAAAACGGAGCCAAAACGGAGGTCAGACCTCCGTTTTCAAAACGGCCGTTTTGTCCCGTTTTCCGAAAACGGAAACGGAGCTCCATTTGGTTACCAAACGTTAAAATTGCGCAAAACGGCCGTTTGGAAGTGTTACCAAACGCACTCTAACATCATCATTATCAACAGTTTCGCCAGGTGGTTATCCAAACATGGCCTCGTCTGCGGGAACGGAACTGCGCGCTGGAAAATTCCCGTCCGGTGGCAAAACCTCTGACCATGGGAATTCCCAACTTTCCGCCAAAAAATTTCCGTGACATCCAAATGATGTTATTTGAAGCTGAACGTCAGTCCGTGCGCAGTTTATACAGTTCAAATGAAACGTCGGATACAGTCCGGTAGTCGGGTCGGGTACCCACCAGCTACCCGAACCCGACCCGACCCGGGTTCTTCGGATACTACCCGAACCCGATCGGAGCCCTAAATGCCGCCGTCTGTTCTCTTCGATGATCCTCACGAAAGGTGCTGAGCATCTGCAATTTCAGCGGAAGAGATATCACTGATCCGCTTACTCTACGCCCATGAACTTGGTCCCGCTGTCGATATGCATACGCTACAAATCTGGAGAAAGTTGCAGAATGCCTTTGAGTATGCTCATCTTATGATCTGACTCCTTTTAATTGCTGTTTCACATTGGAATAACTTCAAAGGTGGGCAGGATGTTGTCTCCCGCATTTTAGAAACAGTCATGATCGATTTCCGTTCGTTATCACCTCGAGCGTTTCATTGTCATTCGTTTTGTCTTGACCAAGCTGATTAAATCGCACATGGTCTTGCGGCAGCTGTAGATAGAAACGAAATTCTAGCTAACTTCTCTACTTACAAGCAGCTGAAGCAGCACTTACATTAGTTAATGGGATCCTTTGCTGATTTTCTGCAAGATTTTGCTAAGAAATGGAACCCGTTATCGGTCTCAGGCAATGTTACGGCCTGTAAATGTCGATGCTCAAGTCGACAATATTCAAAGGCGCCTGTGAGCAATATCTTAAAGTTGCAAAATGGAGTAATTGGGAAGCAAACGAGGCCCCGCATGCAGACTACCAGCATTGAGGGCGCACGATATGCAATGCCTATTGTTGACAAATATTCGCGATTCGTCACCATTTTCTTTCTACCAAGAAATAACGTTCTACGAAATTTAGATTGGGGCAACTATTCGCACCATCCAAACCGACATTGCCACAGAGTTAACATCTCGATACTTTCGCTCCAAGCTGGTCGCCCGAGGAATCCGACTGCAAACGTGCATTCCGTATATACCTCAACAGAACGGAGTTGTGGAACGGATGAGCAGGACTCTCGTTGACCGGGCACGATCAATGGCCGGGGCGGCGCATATTACGAATCGTCTTCCATCTTTGTATCATTGTATGAAAATTCTTTGGCACCGTGCCGAACATATAGCTATAGCACATTCGGATGCCCGGCTTTGGAACATGTCCCGGACCAGAAACGCAGAAAGTTTGATGCCAAATCATTCGTTTGCACGTTTCTCGGATACCCATCCAATCAGAAGGGCTACATTGTGCAAGAGAATGCGTCTGTGACTTACAAAATCAATAAACAAGGCATTATCAGAAACGCTACCCGCTGCCGGTAATCTTTTGAATGCATCATTGGTCTGGAGACCCATGAGAAGATTTGCTTTCAACCTCGTCCTTAGGAAATTCATGTAGCTGTTCTGTTCGTACCACCCGAGTTGAATGATCAAAATTGTCGTTGATATCCGCACGAAGGAACGTACTCCCGGTCGTACCGATTCAGAGAACAATGATTGTGCAGCATCTTGATCTGTCCCAGTCACGACCAGATTACCAGGCAAGCTTCTGATACTAACTGAACTTAATGTCAAAGGCAGCGTACCATCAATTGTTGGGAGGTAATTACCCTGTCATGATCAGTTCAAGAATCGATTCCCGATATTAAGTTTCGTATATTTCGTTCTGGTTGAGAAGAGTGGCTGATCACTATCTTGGATGGAAATCCCCGAGCCTGGCTTTTCTTTATTTGATATTAATGTCGGCTATATAAACGTTTGCTCATTTTGATAGCTGGTTTGAAGTTAGCCAGCTAGACGCAGAACAAAGCTTGTTAAGTTACATTTGATATTCCCAATGGATCGGTATCAGACAATCCTCAATCACCTTCCATCGTTAGTAACCGGACTCATCTCATTGGCGAGATTCGGCCTATATGGTGAAGACGATCGATTGTGAGACTCTTCCCAACTGGGCCTTTCCGCAATAGCAATTAGGGCTCTTTGAAGTGGCAATCCAAATTGATCACAATTGGCCAAAGCCATTCAGTGCTCCATCTTCAATCAATTACAAGAAAATTTGCAGGATATCAACCAACTAAACAGACTATTCGCTGTACAACAACTGTACGGCTCTGTTCGTGTTTATTGAAAACCAGACGCTTCATGTAGCTTCTCTGTATTTAAATCAGTCTACAAGAATAATAAAAACGTGCATGAAATTCAGCAGATTGCCATAGTTGTTAGGGGTTGTCCCAGGTCAGATTGCAGGAAGCGTTGTAGGGAGTTTTGCTCAAGAAGACGTTCAATTTCGTGAACAGCTTCATCGAATATCCTGATGTCAGCTCCATCTAGGTTGGTTTCGATCGTCTTCAACATCGACGACGAGATATTGATCATGAATGGTGAATTTTGCTTGCAGAATGTTTCGTAGATTTCGTTGATGGAAGCCTGTAATCCGGAATCACTCATATATGAAGTAACCGATTTCTCTCCAAAACTGGTCGTTGCCGTGTCCGATAAAGCCAATGTAATTGTCCTTTTCTTTGGTTTCTCTTGCAAGCGTCGAACAGCCAGTAAGAAATACAAGCTTTCGATGCAGAAGTCTCTGGCAAGAAATTGCATAAATGCATCCAAAGCGTCACTTCGCTCTAGAATTCTTTTCAGTGGAATCTTTACAGGCGTAGAACTGGATTGCACAGAGAATTCGCCATAAGACCATTTGATCGGAAGTATGATAGTAACAAACCATTCGATTTCAATGAGAAGGAAATATAAAAAATTCAAAATTGGGAATTGATTTTGATTGTAGTCGTTGACAGGTGGAATCATCCAAAGGACAATGATGATTAGTGCAAACTTCAAGATTGTCGTCAACTCCCATTGAATATGGAATCCGTCCACGTAACGACGAAGTTTGAATCCAATAAGAACGAAGACAGACACCCAAAGTGATGACCAAAACTATATAGCAACACTTCAGTTAAGGTTTTTGCCATTCACATTGCGAAATTTCGCCATTAAATGAGACAATATGTAAGCCGTATAACAAGAATAAATAAAAGACCTGAAGAAAGCCCTGAAGCTCAGGCCGTTGGGGATCGCAGTGATCGCTGTCGCTAAGGTATGGGTAGGATGTTATGTTGAATATTGTAATGACCAGAATATTGAAGGCCCAAACCGGACCGATAAGCTTCCAAGTCACGATCCAGCTATGCTTTAAGATCCATCGATCGAATTTGGTCGGTGTGTGCATGTTGGTCTTCAAAGACGCCAATTGCTGTGTTCCAGTGGCGGTCATGAGTACTTTGGCGCGATTCAATCGATAAACCAAGTAATAACCCAAGAATCGGGTTAGCATTGCCACAGAGTTGATTGATGAGGCGTAATTTTGGATGACGAACATCAGATAGCAATTATAATCATCACGAATTACGACATAAGCAGTGGCACAGTAATTAATGGAAATGGATATCAATGCCACCAGAGCACGAACTGGCATGCGTTCTTTGATCGGTGATTGATTACGGCGCCACCAGAAAAGGATTAAGACTGGAGTCTGCAGGACTAAAACCGCTATCGAAACGACAGTAATATTATTGATCACGGTCGTTTCCGCCATTGCTTCCCGATGAAAAATTGGAAAGTGACCTTGAACATCCAAGATTCATTCGGAAGCATTTGGCGTACCGAATACGTAATATCTTAGAAGATTGAATGTAGGCTTCCTATAGGGATCCGGGACAAGGGGGAAAGAAAACGATGCTAGGTATAAATAGACATGAACTTGGGAAGAAAAATCCAAATTTGATTTAGAACATTGGAATCATTTAGAAGCGTTGAGCGTTCCACCAGAAAGACTTCGTCGTATTCGTTTCTGTTGAGATGCAACAGTGGCAGACGACTACCTCCAAGCTCAACCGAACTGGAATCTGTAACCTGCAATTGTCACGGTCGAGCAGCAATCACGAATACGGGAACGAGTCTTGCTGATCTTGAGAAATGGGACATGGCAAAGAAGGACGTCCAAGATCAGAATACGAATGATATTGAGAGAGGCTGCAGCAGGAAGCCGCTCACCCTATCTTCAAGCCTCGAAACAAACACTGAAGGTCTGAAACGAAAAGGTTACCCTGAGATAGTGAGACCCTATCAAATGATTCTAACAGCTGTGTTTGATTACAGAAGGGCACCCCCAAACCCCAAAGTTCCTACTACTGTGTTGATATGCAGCCCCGTTCTCAGGTCGAAATTTGCTACAGAGATGTGGGGCCTGTCTTGGTGACAGCACTGTCAGAATCGGAACTGTCATCTGTTGACGTTGCCCGATAAAGGCTGCTCCACGATAGCGCCAACAGGGCTAGCCTCTGTATGACCTGCGACCTCGAATCTCAGCCCTGCCCTATCAGTGGCTCTATCCACCGATTCGCCTAGTTGAATCGTGCCGCGATTCCTAGGCGATCGATCTGGGCACTGCTCTTGTGGTCACAGACTATTTCGACAAAAATCTCGAAAAATGACTCAAATCGACATGGTTCTAGGCTCACCAGAAGCGCTTCCGCGCCGATCGCTCTTCTCGGAAATGGTATTCACGCCGACGCCGCCTCGTCCCAATCCCCTTCCTCGTCAAAGTGCAGTTTCCTGCGATTTTTCGGAGATGGAAGACACTGAGCCGCAAAAGCTGCTTTTGCCCGTGTTGTCAACATCGTCACCACCCTTAGTTTCATGTGATACAGTGGCGGCGCTACTTTCAGGGCATTTCAACGACTCAGTGCCTGATTACTTGATCGTGGACTGTCGCTATGATTACGAGCACGAAGGAGGGCACTTACCTCGTGCTGTTTCCATAAATCGCCACGAATCTCTCTGTGAATTTCATGCAACTCTACGGAAGTCAAATATGAGCCTATCCAATCTCGTGATTATATTCCACTGCGAGTTCAGCCAAAACCGGGCTCCAAAAGCCTTTCACGCTTTCAGATCCCTTGACCGATCGGCCAACACGTACCCAACGTTGACATTTCCACAAATGTACATCATGGAAGGGGGATATAGGCAATTCTATACATTATTTAAGCAGCTATGCATGCCCAGCAACTACGTAACGATGACAGATCCTGAACTAAGCAAGCGCTGGAAAAAGGAAGCGATAGCTTGCAGAAGGTCGTGGAATATGAAGCGCAAAGAAAAGATTGAAGAAGACGATGATGTTGAGAAATCGCCAATTCGAACATCAACACCGCCACTCAGAAGATTCATCTTCTAATAAAGAAATCGAAACAAGGAAAAAGAAATAACATCATATCTAAATTATTAAGATTACGCTTCCAAAGCAGAATCCTCAGAAACCATAGTCAAGCTTCTTAGGTTTTTCCGGACTCCAGGCAGGGGCATCAAGATCTGCATAAGAAATCATAGCGCGTCGTTTGAGGTGCTCTGGAACAGGAGCAGAAACATTGGCATTGAAATCATTATTCTGAGAAAACTGATTCACTAATGAGATATATTAAGAAGCGAAAATGCAGTTACCCTGGAATCGCCAAAACGACGAGGATACCCACCATAACGAGAACCCCCTCGATAATGGTTACGATCGGAGCCTCTCTGAGAAAAGAATCAATAAAGAGCATTTTCAAGACAGCATCCACAGCAAACCGGAATTGGCCTTTGAGAAGGATGCCCAGAGGACTGAAGAGCAGCCGCAGGTGGAGGAAGAGCCGGTCTGTCAGGATCGGAACGGAAAGATTCGAAGTACTGCTTCCTAAGCCTGTTTTCGGCTTCCTCACTACATTCCTCAGGATGCTTTAATTTCATATGTTTCTCAACAAACTCGGGACCACGGAACAGCTTCGAACACATTCCACAACGGTACTTGTTTTCAGCTTCAAATACCGTCTATTTAACAGTTATTTGATACGCAAAAAAAAAAAGAAAATTACCATAGACTCATAAAATGGTTTCAATGCAGCTTCCCTAACAGCCTTATCTTCCCTAACGGACGGCGGAGATGCAATTCTAGTAGAGATCTTAACATCGAGTTCCTTAGCCCACGACTCCTGTGATGGAAGAGGAAGAGTTCCAGTGCCTAACAACATATTCAATCATATATGGATGAAAGAAAATGATTGATCCTTAATTACCGCTTCCATCAGATGCTCGACGATGAACAAGAGGACATTTGGCCTTAAGCTCTTCCTCGTCCACACCTAAAAATATTAAGCAATAGTGATGATGAATGTCTGTTACTTACTGGTCAAAGCACAGTAATAGCAGGTGAAATGAACATTGCGAAGATACGCCTGGACAATGTTTAAGAGTTTTAACTCGCCATCTGCAGAGTCATCCCCGACGTAAACTTCAAGCACAGATCGCTGCGAAATTGATGACGATTAGATGGAAACTTGAGGTAAAGAGCAATTCCGTAACCTGAAGTGGATTGGAAAGACCGGCCTCATGATCTAGCTTACAAGCAAGATCGATACCCGCCTCAATATCTTTTCTAATACGCTCTGGTGTCAAAGTAATAGCAGGAGCATACTTGGGCGGACGAGAAGGAGGCTACATCATTGTTACTTCATCAGAACAAACAATCATAATACACGAACAGTATTGGCAATAAGAGATAGGACAGTCCAAGAATCAACTTGCTTTCCTTGCAGCTTATCCAGTGCAGCCTGACATTCAGCTTGTGAAGCATAAACCGCCCACCCATAGCGGGTAAATCCCCGAGTGCGATTTGGCTCGGAGAGAATGAGACGAGCAAACCCTGATGCGAATCAGGCAACCAAAACAAAAAGACAAAACAAAGAAACCTGCTGAGGATTCAAATACTTGAGTTAAGGCAGCCTTAGTCGTGGAAGATGGCAGATTACGAATAAAAAGAGCATTGTCATAAAACTTGCCCTCATCATGAACAGTTGCCGGCGCCTATACTGAATGATCAGAGAAACGAAAAAAGAGAAGATTGCAACGACATTTGTCAAATCAAAAACAAATGTAGGTGCATTTGGTGCAGATATTAACGATTCCATAAAAGCAGCACGTCGAGCATCGCAACCAGCTGCGCTTTTGTTGACTCTCTCCAGAACGCAAAGAGGATGGTATTTTTCCTATGACGCTACTTTAATTAGTATTCCATGACAGCAAAAACCTTTACCTTGAGCCACTCTTCATCTTTGTATTGATGAAAGAACTTCTTATCTTGACGCAAGATAAATTCATCTTTATACTTTGCATATTGCTCTTGAACAGTCATAGAACTGTTCCGGCCCCGAGAATGGGAAATAGCGTCAGCGAACTGGTGAAAAGACATCAATGGGCCATCAAGTGATATGGGCAATGAGCCGCGAGGCGGTGAGCGATAGCGTCTCGGGCTGAACCTGTAATTCAATTAATGATAATCGATAACCAACACAATATATGCTCAGATGACGGCATACACCGCAAAACGAGAGCTGGTAAACAGTCCCATCCTAAACTTTCGAAAGCCAACGAAATGGAGCAAAATGACCATCAAGAAAAATTGCAAGTGCTATCTACTGATGAATTTGATAGTAGGTAAATGTTATCGAAAGATTGCATCCGATCGTTAGGTTGGAAACAAATCACACCATTATTGTTGAAATATAAACACAGTGAAAATAATGCATCGCATACCCTCGAAAACGGTGCCTGCGCGGTGATAATGAACGCCGCAGCCGTCGAGGAGGCGAATGGCTACGACTTCTTCTGCCGCGTGCAGGCGACGCTGATCTAGAGGAAGAAGCCGACCGCGACCGAGTCGGGGACGAAGGGATGATCCGGCCAAAATCATCGACTCGAGTTGCCGTCATGACAGTCGACAAGGGATGGAGATGAGGAATGAGAAAGTCGCACTCAGGAGGCTGCGCATCTGTCCATGCGTATCATTTACCGCAGACAGCTCCAGCATTTCAGCAATTCAATTCGGCGTCGTTCGGCTTACTGTATAAATTAACTATCTAATACAGATCCAGAGCCAAACGCTATTAATTTTTTTCGACTCGTGATTTGTATAGAATAAAAATCAAATTTGTCTGGATGTGGTGGTGCCTTCTTTTACGTAAACGTAAAAAAACTCAATGTTCAGTAGGTCACTGAATTTGCTACAGCACTGCTCAATTTGGAAGCATCGGTTCTGAATCTTCGCTACTCTAGGAACAGCCCTTTTGAAAGCACCATTCGCATTTTAACTTCCCTGGAGTTGACGAAAGCAGACTGTTGACATTGATCGTAGACATGGATTCATGGAATCTCGACGGTAGATGAACCCACCAAATGGCAGGCTTTGGCTCGAAATCAGGATATCTTGTAACAGCACGTTAGCTGATCTGCGATTTTTCTATCATCTAAGTCTAATGGCGATTTAATCTTTGTTAGGAAACCAGGATTGTTGTCAACCATAACGTGTACGATGATCTAAAGCAGATACGTTCCTGTCCCTATTCAATACAGAAATATCTGTATAGATCCGCATATGCATGCAGTGGCGTACCCTCTTAAGCCGTTGTTCGTGTACTGCGGCGACCGGCACAGAAGGCAGACGTCCTATATCCAGCACGAGACGGATGCTGTCGGCGAACAGTAATGTGATTCGCGTCTCACCCAAACCCTTGCTACATCCTTCCCTTTCCGACGACCACAAGCAGGAACTGCGAGAGGCATTTCAACTGTTTGATGTAGATGGCAATGAGACAATCAGTGTCGACGAGATCGATGCATTGCTCAAAAAATTCAATATTAATCTTCAGCCTAATCAGATGCAGACGATGCTGCAAAAGGTCGACGGGTAAGCATTCCCGAGACAGATTAGCTAGTTACCACTATAGCCTATTAAAGGAACGGCGATGGCCAAATCGATTTTGAAGAGTTCTGTTCGCTAATGACGAAGCCCGTCACGACAGAAATGACATTCGAGGCTGAGCTCAGAGAGGCGTTTGCCGTATTCGACCGTGATGGGGATGGTTTCATTGACGCTCAAGAGCTCATGACTGTCCTAACCCAGGTCGGTGAGACCGCCACTCCGGAAGAAATCACCACCATGATTGGAGAAGCTGATCTGGATGGTGATGGCAGAATGGACTGGGATGAATTCGTCGTAAGTAAAAACGTTAACAAAAAATTAATTTTGGATCCAAGATTGAGAGTGGTTTGCAGCAAGTGTGATCGTTCATGGCATTTGAAGCTATTTTCTCTTTGCTTTGTTGTTACACGTTAATTCTGTCCTTCGACTTCTCGCTGGCAATTAACTGATCTGTTTAATAGAAAATCATGATGTATTGAACTGCAATCACTGAAAAAGGCCATTCTCACATCGTAATAATATAATCTAGGTGGATCATTTATCAGAGTAAAAATGTTTACAAAATTGGGTCATTCTAGTAACGACCGTTCTGTGTATTAAGCTAGCGAGATGGGCATGGCCAATGAGTTTATCTCGTACATCCAGGCATGCAGACGGGATTGCAGAGAGTCCGCTTCTTCTTATGGCGCTGGACGTCGATAGCTGTGTTTTTCGCGACTGTAATCAGGATTGGTTAGACAACGCAGCAAACCAGGGAATTTTTATTTTTAAGGCGATATCGTGTTAATTTCAATAGATGCCTGAGGCGAATCCAGCCGACCCGATTCCTCCAAGTCCCACACCGCCACCGTATCCGAATCCAGCGCTTCCTAGACCAGCAGTGCCCAATGATCCAGCACCCCAGACTCCTGGGTATCCTCCATAGAAGCCACCACCATATCCTCCTACACCTCCACCATATCCTCCTACACCTCCTAAACCGCCCCAGGTGCCCAGGCTTCCTAAACCTCCTGCATATCCTCCTGCACCGTATCCGAGCCCGCCGCCGTATAATCCTGAGAAGGTGCCGATCGAGCCCAGAGAACCATCAACATTTGCCATGGCGCTCGCGACCAGGACGAAAAGAACAGCGACAGAGATAATGCGGGACATGATGCTGAAGTTGGTATTTGGTGTTGATGTTTACAATGAAGGACGATTAGCGGAATGAAGATGTCAGGGAAGTGGCAAGCGATTTTATACCGATCTTGGTCCTGATCATGCCACATATTTCAAATCGGAGCTCGATCGGTCCGATCATCATCCAAAGATCTCGGAAGTCGGCGAAGGAATCGGTGCATTCCCAGTGCCTGCTGTGAACGCGGATACGAAGTAGACATGAAATTGGGCGACATCTGGCCGATTAATTGATTCTAACGCTTCTCTGTCGGAATCTCTTTGCTACAATTTCACCCATGAGAAACAATCGGTGGAGTGACGGGAGAGCGAATATATCACAGCAAACTGGGTAAGCTGTTGACAGAGAAAGCTGTCCGAACTCAGATCTTCCACACGACCAGCAAAAAAGTCCTAAAAGCTTGATAGTTTATAATCACCGGCCTACAGATCAAGTTCTTGCAACATAACGTTCTCGTCATTTGAACTCAAATGTCTTCTCTGCTTGCTGCATTTGTCGAATCTAACAGGCGAAACTGCAAGGAACATGAGTGATGTATGGAATAGTTTAGAGGCAGGACCTGGTTACTAACAGTGCCTCATAGCATGGATTACAGTCGACAGGATAAAATCGGTTCGGCTTCTCTTTCATGAAGGTCACGACATAATGCGCAACCCTTAAAAGCGGCGCAGCCAGGTTTCTATTAATTCCGGATCCTCAACTCGCGCATTGCCGGAAATTGTTGCCGGTTACGCGATCGAGACGTGGAGCATTTCGCGCGGTTCCGTCATCGTGGGGGGATCGACTGGCCCCAGGTGGGGCGGGCTCGGTCGGAAACGTTAGCACTGTGGCCCTGTAGCATGATCTGCGTACCGTCCAGCCGGCGCCTTGGTGGAGTAGCAAACGGCGCAGCCTGGCCGCAACCGATCGGGGGCATGCATCTGAGTCGGTCGCCCGCCAAAGCTGTTCCGATCGATCAGGGCGCGCTGCTTTCCTCTTGTGGTCACAGGCTATGTCGGTAAAAATCTCCAACATGAACATGGTGTTCGGATCGCCGGAAGCGTTGCCGCGCCGCTCCCTGATCTCTTCGATGGCTTTCACGCCGACGCCACCACGTCCGGCTCCGACTCATTTACAACGTGCCGTTCCTTTCGAGTTCTTCCCCAAACCTGAGGATGCCATGGATATCGAGCCACAGAAGCTGCTTCTACCCGTATCATCGGCGATGTCTCTACCGTTGGTTTCATGCGAGACCGTGGCGTCGCTGCTCTCGGGCGATTTTGCAGAGACGGTCTCTCAATATGTTATTGTGGATTGTCGTTATGATTATGAGCACGAAGGCGGACATCTACCTTTTGCCATCTCCGTAAATCGCCATGAATCTCTTTGCGAACTTCATGCGACTTTGAGGAATTCAAATATGGACTTAACAAGTGTGGTTATTATATTTCATTGCGAGTTCAGCCAGAATCGAGCACCCAAAGCATTTCGTGCTTTCCGATCTCTGGACAGATCGGTAAACACTTATCCAACTTTGACATTTCCGCAAATGTTCATCATGGAAGGCGGATACAGAAACTTTTATGCTTTATTCAAGCATCTCTGTATGCCAAGTAACTACGTGCCAATGGCCGACCCTGAACAAAGCAAACGCTGGAAGAAGGAAGTCACTGCTTGCAGGAGGTCGTGGGATGCCAAGCGTAAGGAGAAATTCAGGCATGATGAAGAGCTAGAAAGGTCTCCGGTTAAAACATCGCCGTTGAGAAGGTTCATTTTCTAGGGCGATTCTCGTTCAAAGCTAATTTATACATGTGATGTGAGTATCGTATCAAGAGAATATATTAACTTATTTGAGATTAAAATCCTTTAAACCACCTTCTCAACGATTTCAATGTCTTTCTACCTTTATCTCTGCTCTCATATGCGAACTATAATTTACATTGCTCTGGCAGTGTCAGTATACAAAATCAGTAGTGATTTACCCTTGGTGTCATTTGCAGGAAACCGAAGGCTCCAACTTATTTTGATATGCTACATTGCTACCGAAGAAAAATCTGCGGAATCCGGAACCCGTGACTGCCTGGGGCAACTTTGTCGGCCCCCTCTTACTACGGCAGCTGCTGCGCAACTAAATTCCGCAGAATTTGCATTGCGCACAAAACAGGCAAACATATACCACAACATCCAGGAAAAAATTAAGTGAGAGCCGAACTCGAAAACCATTCACTGCACCATCGATAGAGATGTTGTGCTCAGCACGTCCTCAATTCCAGTTTGCTAGAACGTTTCAGTGTTCTATTGGAATTTGTCAAATAACATGTTTGCCTTCTGGATTGGTTTCTCGCTGACCAGATACAAATGCGATTTTTCAAACTCGCATTTGAGGCACCTGATGTTTTGGGTGAAGACGCTGGAATCAAGATTCCCCTGCCTGTTTATTAGGTTGGCTGTAAAATGGCGTGGCCACCACAGACAGTCAGCTGTCTTGCTGATCATGCATCCTGATTGTGTCATACGTTATGATTACAGAGTATTCTATCTTACTTCCATCCTTTCTCGTAAGGTTTTCATGTATCTTTCCATCGTTATCGGTGAGGTGCTGATGAACTTCTGTCGCTTCTTCAGGGTAAACAACTCGTTCGTGTCACAAAGCAGGTCAGCAAGCTCATCAAATGATGGCAGAAACGTCATTATCTGTCTCTGTCAATAACCAGGAAGACTTTATATCCCCAAGGTATAACACTGTTGCAATATGCAAGATTCAAATTGTTTATTCGGTTTTCAATATTGACTTCTGTCAGGGTGAAAGCTTTTTCGCAGAACATGACAACTAAACTAATAATCCATATCGGTCTGGTTCTAGCACTTGCCACCCAGGTAAAGCAATTCCTTTTAATTCAGTTTGATCTTTACATTTTCCACCAATCAGGTCCTCATATCCAGCCACCACAGCTCAGGATATAATTTAGCAGTAAACGACCATTGGCGTTTTGTTCTTTCTCGTGCCATCCAGAGCCGTGTGGTACCAACATATGGCGCACCAGAACCTATTGATTCCAGTATATTTCGTATCAGCACTGAATCTGAAGCTGTCGCTTTGATGCGAGCCTTTTCTCAGACATACTTTGGGCTGAATTGCTCTTCGCTTAATTTCTACTCGTACGTTTTTGATACGATAGGTAATACGCTGCCTATCGAGCTCAGAACAGTTGGCGATGAGAAGTTTTGCGAGCCAGTTTATCTTATAAGGTCGGACTCGACAGGATTACTGGACCCTTCGCAGGCAGATCGATTGGCGTTGTGTCTTCGAACAACTTCTACTATCACACTGTACTCACGCTATTTGGGATTCCAATTGATGAAAAAACGTCGTTTCTGTTTGATGTGTCAAGTTGAGCTGAATTTTCGACTGCGAAGTGATTCTGAAGCGAAACTCAGCACACATTGCCGGCGTGCGAAATTCTCCAGCTCAGCCAACCAGGATAATACGATTACTCGTATCTCTTATTTTGATGAAATACTGAGTGCCACAATTATCATTCTGGCCGTGCTATCTCTGGTTCCATCTGCAGCTATAGCGCTTAAGGCTCCTGAACGCGGTACTGCAATGAGATTAGTCTTCCTCTTTGGTGATATTTGTGGAATTTTGGGCACATTGATCAACGTTCTTGTCAACGAAGATTTATTTAAGGTCTATGTTTCAAGGTTGTGCATTGTAGATGACTGAAACCCTGCAGCTGATTGGAAATCTGTAGAAGCGATATACATCTGCTATTTGGAATATCTGCACTATTGTGCTGCATTCGTTCGGTGCGATACATGGAGCTTGTTTTTGGCCCTGATTCAACCGCATTGGTTCGGATTCTACTTAATTCTCTTCCAGAGATGACCAAGATAATAGTAGGATCTGCACCAATCATGATTGGTTTTGCGTTAATTGGTAGGCTGACTTCAATGGCATATCAGATTGTTCTGATTTTTTATCAGGCATGGCATTATTTGCAGATCAATGCAGTCGTTTCTCTTCATTCGGTTTTGCTATTCAGAGTCTTTTTGCTATGGCCAATGGTGATTACGTCCAAGATGCATTTCGTGATACTGAAGGCGAATATGGTCTATTTGCCAAAGTTTACATTCTAGTAATTATCGCCTTCACTACATGGACACTTTTGAACATAATCTTGGCTCGCATTCAGTCTGGGTTTTACAAAGCGGTAATATCCACTTCACTTGTTTCTTCGTGTCTGATAAGATGCAAGGTGCCGCCTCAAGATTTCCTTTCTTGTCGATCAAGGTTGAAATATCAGAGGAAGCGCCAATTGTCACCGGAAACTAGAAATAAGTATCGCATCAGACAATCAGAGTATGCCTTATCCATACTCGAATTTATTTGGTTAATATGTATGGCAGGATTTCTAATCAATTCCTGGAGAATTCTGCCAATGAAGCCAGATTTCTCCGGTTATCGTATATCGTGGAACTCGTTCGTACAACTGCTATTTGTATGGCTAATGAATGGACGGATTGCTTTCAAACCAATCCGCCTGAGACGCTGTCCCACATTTGGCCATGCCCTGAACTCTCGTGCATGTTTTGTTGTAGTTTACGTCGTCTACAAGTATCCATTAAAAAGTTGATGTCATCTGTAAAGAGTTCGGCGAAACAGATCAAGAAATCAAACACCATGAGGAAATGCTATCAAGAGAACCGAAATTTTTAACTTTATTATTCAGATGCCGTTTGACTTATTTTGAAAGCAAGTCGTGCATCATCTATCAGTTTCCCTAGCTTTCCTGATTCTTCAGCATCTTTTACAGCCCTTAATCCGCCATAATAGTCTCCACTTACAAATGTCTGGGGAACACTTCTTCTACCGACGATCTGCTCGATTCCGTCTAACAGCAGACGTCCGTTTGGATCTCTATCCAACTCAATGACGTTCACGACTATCTCGCCTATGAACATGACGTTTTAAGAACATTGAAAATGCAGTCCGTTGTCCTTACCATCTCCCTTTCTGTTATACGGTAACAGAATCTTTTTGATTTCAGTGCAGAAAGGACAAAAGCTTTTCGAGAATAGAACAATGGGTGCTGAAGTCGCTGCTTTCTGGAACGCAACTTGGACTTCATTATCTTCATTTTGTATCTAGGAAAATGACAACAAAGCTTTCAAGTCTCTAACTTGATTACCTGTTTCTGGTCAATCACTGGTAGAGCAGCAGTTACTTTTTGTTCAGAGTCCTGTTCATCGCTCTTTGTTATTCTTTCCTCCTCTTCTGCAGTTATAATAATCTCAACCTTCTGAAAGAATCATCAGCCAGAGTATGTGAGCTTTAAGCATTAGTATACTCTAAGAGGATTCTGAACAACAGCGATCGAATTAGAGTTTGCTGAAGCTATATCATTGATGCCCATAACCGAATTTAGAACACTCGTGTTGCCTGTATAATTGACTGCAGCGAATACACAAATCAAAATAATAAAGAATAATGCTATTATTCCTAAGACGCGAAGACTGCTGTCATTATGGCCAGAATCCAGCAGACGCCGTTGCAGCGCTTTCTTCCATTTCAATTCGTCTTTCACTGAGTCTTTCGAGCTATAATACATTTTCAATATTAAATTTATATTTCGTGATGGCCTTTAGTAGCTTAGTCTAACCCAAGTTGATTCACGCCATGACCACATTGAGATCATTCCGCTGTTTCTGAATAACTAAATTTGTATATATGGTTAACTGGAAATCAATATAGTGATTTGTTGAAGATACTCTATTGATGAGTTTGTACCTATTGACAATGGATAAATACATAGTACTAAACGATAAGGTTTTGCATAGCGCAGATACCATTTAGTCCACTTTGAATTCACATAACCCCTTTAAAACATCTTTCTATCAATGTCCTCCCGTCAATATCTGACCGGATTTGGTTC
Organism: Polymyxa betae; assembly: GCA_003693705.1. NCBI lineage: Eukaryota > Endomyxa > Phytomyxea > Plasmodiophorida > Plasmodiophoridae > Polymyxa > Polymyxa betae. The sequence goes on from RBZT01000544.1 coordinate 21,098, forward strand.
CGAGCTTCAATCTGAAGCCAAGCCAGGCGCCATTCCTGTCGGCTGCAATAATCCTCAACAGTAATCAACATGATTTCAGTTGTTTTGATTGCTTCACTTTGGAACAAACTTAGAATCTCGTTTCTCATATCGAATTAAGCTTTATCCTTTTTTGGACAAAATGCCGCTTGGAAACTAATGTAGGACGATAGATGTCCCTATGGGCTATATGCAGAACAGTTATCGGGAACGTCATTCACTACACCACGCTGCCTGAACCGCCGCTCCTGGCTCTATCGAATTCTACCCTCTGTTTGCCATGAACCAATGCAGCCAATTCAAGATGGCAAATTCTCCCTTTGGAAATCGTATTTTTCGAAAGCTCATGCCGTACCTAATCAGGTCCAAATAATCGTCATTCGATTTCATTCTCAGTTATTCTTTTTGAATCATTTTCTCCAATTTATATGTGATTGTCGTATCGATCATCAAGTTTGACGTTGTTCGCATTCAGCTGCGTTGGAAACCTGCCAAATTGTGTGATTCATCGAGGCGGGTGACATTCGCAGAGGGTATTATGACAGTTGCTGGGGCTGGTGGACCTGATATGAAATCCGGTCTTGCTATTCATGTCTATACTGCTAATAGCAGTATGAAAAACGAAGCTATCTGCAACTCTGGTACAAAAATTTGCACTTTTAACGCAAACTCTAATCTCAATTAGATGGTGATATGCTAATTGTTCCCGAATATGGAGATATCATCGTCCAGACCGAATTTGGAGTTCTGGACGTTGCCGTTGGCGAGATTGTAATCGTCCCTCGCGGTATCAGATTCGCAGTTACATTTTCAGGTCGTACTGCAATCAAATCCTGATCGCTCTGTTGATTTTCTCCATATGCAGGTGATAATATTCGTGGTTACATATCGGAAGTGTACACAGGACATTTCCAACTTCCTGAGCTGGGTCCACTGGGCAGTAATGGCCTCGCAAATGCTCGAGATTTCCTGCACCCGGTCGCCAGCTACGATGAGCCCAGAAACGTGCAATTCGTTATTTTTCAGGTTTGTTATTTACCACATTGTTACCGCTGTAGAGCAATGTTTTCTGGCTACAGAAATATCTGGGAGAGTTCTTCGCTGTTAAGCAAGACCATTCATGCTTCGATGTTGTCGCCTGGCATGGTAATATCGCCGAATGGCTGTATCGGTAACCTGAATATTATCACAGGCACCTATGTTCCATTCAAATACGACCTCAACCGATATTGTGCTGTGAACTCGGTTACGTATGACCATCCAGATCCGGTACGACGCCCAATAAGTCCTGTAACCCATCCAATGCTTACGCTTGATCGTAGTCGATTTTCACAGTGTTGACGGTTCCGACAACGGAGACTGGTGTCGCTGCATTAGATTTCGTGATATTCCCACCTCGATGGCAGGTTGGTTCGCTGTTATCTGAATTTAGGTCGGTGAGATATCGTCGGTTTAGGTCCAGGATGGATTCCGACCTCCATATTTCCATCGAAACGCTCCTATGTCAGAATATATGGGAAACATTCGAGGTCAATATGAAGCGAAACCTTCCGGGTTAGTTCCAGGCTAATTCAAAGTGTCTTTCTGCTAGATGGGAGAGAACTGGGATTGTAATGCAGTTGGTAAATGCTATTTAGGTTTCCTCCTGGAGCGGCTTCGCTGCATTCCTGTGCTATACCTCATGGACCTTCGCATGAGGCATTCGAGCAGTTCTCAAAAATGGAATTGAAACCCGTCAGGCTTGAAGGTTGTCTTACGTATAATAGAGCTCAGTCTGTGTTCTAAGCAATATTATAGGAATGCTGGCATTTATGTTTGAGACTAGTTATATGCTACGTTTAACAGATTATGCTTTAAATCCTGATACTCAAGATCTCAACTATACCGAATGTTGGCGTAATTTCCAACCCGAATTCCGCAAACACATCTAGTTGTCCCATTTCTTTATCGTATTGTTTGATTGAACGAAAATACACCAAAAATATTGATAACCTTTTTCTGTTCCCGGATTGATCGATGTATGTCGTTTGAAGTATTAGATTGTGAATAAGTCGCTTTCCGATTTTATCATCACAAAACGAGATAAGGGATTGATTGCAATCTATGAATTAGCTATTTACCATTACTCTGTCGTTCTAATAGATTTCCGCTGTAATCTTGTATGAGGTGTTTGTATGCTATTCTTTGATAATACAGCACTGGACGTCCTGGTCGTTCCTGAACCACGATTGGAATCGGTTCCAGATCCGGATTCAAGGACCGGTGACATATCCGTCGTACTGGAATTCGAGCCGTTTTTCTGAACCGTTGGGAATGTATGTGCTCGAAGACTGTGTGTAGCTAGTATTGCTGCTGAAGAAACCTGTGAATGAAGATAGGCTAGAGCCGTATCCTTGCCCTCATTCTTGAGAATGGTATAATACTGCCTACTTCGTAGAATAATATTATGATAGACATCAGCAGCGCCCGGAAATAGGCGTGCTACTTCTTTCCAGAATGGACGAAGGACAAAGTCAATGAAAGATACTTGTAATTGAGCTCGATGTTGATCATTATCTAGATCTGTCATAAAGTTTGCAACCGGAATTCCTAGAGATGTTTCTAATGCAGCTTGTTGACAGAATTCGGCCGTAATTCGTGATTCCCATTCAACAGCAATTGGTGTATCATATCCTTGAGCTGATAGATCAGCAGCATGTACAATTGTCTCCAGAAGAAAATTTTGATCAGCGAATGCTGCTGGGGATAGTAAGGCGTTACGATCATCCATAGCTTCTAGACGTTTGTTGAACACGATATGTTTACACATATCAGTTCCCAATATTGCATCAATCATAGATTCACGTAACGAACGTCGTACAGATGGTTCTAAATGATGAAATGGATCCGTCGAGGGATTTCGTAAGATCTAATATAACGTAGGTAATCGATTACATTTGGAGTTCAAATCACAAAATTATCGAATGACCAACATATATATAAACTTTAAACAATGGATTTCTGAGGATATCAACAAACCTTCATAAGACAGGCAGCGTGATAATTTTCCAAAACGGATTTGCCATTGAATCTTTGGGCCAGCTCAGAATCTGAATTGATCTCAAACTGGTTATTGTGTCCAGGATGACTGATATCATGACCCAGAGCAGCGATCAATACAGCGAACGATCTCTCAACACCAAGCGTTGTACGAACATCATCATGACGCCTGAACCAATAAGAGCAAAACCCTAGACCTAAAACCCAGTACATACGTTATAAACAAATATGACATATGCATGACGCTAACAGCGTGTCTCCAATTATGAAATGGTTGATCAAAGTATTGTTGACGTATTTCACCAACCAAAGCAGATACAATCTCCCGATTAAATCTGGTGAAAATATCCAAATATGCCATCATTGTTAAACACAATTGATGAAGTTGTTCTGAACTGGATGCAAATACATTGAAATGCAATGTATCAATCTGTCCTTCTAAAGCATTAGTTAACGATATCCGTTTAGCTAATGACATAGTCTCTGGAGGATGATAATCAGCAGGTGTTGGTTCTACTTTAGACGGTGGCACTGATTCTGCTGATAACGAATTTGGTGGTTCTGAGGTAGCTCTCATGACACCAATATCTGCAGAGCAACTTCTTTCCTGAGGTTTATCATCTTCATCAGCAGACATACTATTCTCAGATATCGACCTATAATGGATCATGGTCTCGTTAGCATCTCAATGCATTGGCGGAATGGTTCCGTACCGGCCCAGGTACGATTCAACAAGTGAGAAGGCACCAATATTGGAGCGTGTAGCACGTCGTGTATTGAGCTCTTTGAAATGGAACAAAAGGAAATCATTCATTTCGAGACAGCATTGTTCCAGAAGATCAGTATCACGATCTGCAAATCCATGATGAATATCAATATTGATTAAAGAATCTGATGGCTCCATCTTATCATTGACATGATTAATTGCCACAACTAGACCCACGATCTATGGTATGTTAGAGCCCTAAAACCTCAGAGCCATAGATAAAGTCTCACATGAGAAGATCGGTCGAAGACAGGCTGACAGATGATTTGTCTCATTGATTCATCTGTGAATGGATCTACTTTAGGTCTGTATATTCGATGTTCTTGAACGTTATTAGCAACGATAGCCTTCTTAGCAGTCATAGAAGCACCAAGTATACCAATATCCATCGGATAATCAGCACATTCATGATCGTCAACACTAGGGTTAGTTGATACTAATCCAAGGCGATTATCATGATAATCAACAACCACTGCTAAGATACGTTCAGCTTGAATTAAATCCTGCATAATTAGATCAGTTATTCAATAATGTACCGGACACTATATAAAACCTGGGTTGTTGTTAGAAATGATTCGAACATCTTCTTTGATAAAGCTTGTCGTGGTCGAATCTGCTGCCATTGACGTCGTAATGCTAGAAGACCTTTAGCTACTTGTGCATCAGATGCAATCTGTTGCTGACGACGTATTTGTACACAATGTAATGCTGCAGCTCGTGATAATGTCTCTAATGAATGTCTCACAATATCATCACAAACTATCATAGTTGATTCAGTTTCAACATAAACCACTCGGGTTGTTCTTCGAATTTGTCTTTGATCGATTTCAACAGTGACAGCAATTTTATCGCCATTATCAGCGAGTGTGCATCGATTGTTAGAAGACGAGTTGGTTTTAGTGACGATTCGACAATGTGTTGATGAGCATAATGATTGTACAGCAGATTGCATAGATAGATAGACAGTATTGATGTCAGTAGCAGCTTCTATAGTAATCAGTGTTGTTATAATGGTATCTTGACATTGAATAAGATGAGATGAGGGTATTCGATGTCCATCACTTTTGTCTTGGGTGAATAGAGCACCTAGACTATTAAACATTGACGTATTATGAATGTGTGAGGAGGCGCCACAATGGTACACTTTAAGATCCATTCAATATCTTCATTATTACACATCTGAAAAATTATTGATGCACAACTCGGATCTGAGGAGCAGTCCGGATCACGTGTTGTGACCTATAATAAACAAGATCGGCTTTCAAGTGTGACAGGTATTCAGCGGCCTCGTCGAGATCTTCATTCTCCACATGATCGGTCTCGGCATGATCACCGTGTAAGAAGGTCTTCAACTCGGCAGTCTTCTTCCAAAGTTCATTCACGAACTCGAAAGTCGTCTCTATACAACAAATTTAGAAACCAGATTCAACAGACTAGAAAATAGCTACAAACCGGCAGATCTCCATTGCCCTATAACGTCAATATTGATTGGCTTGTCTGCATTATGTTCACGGGCAAGTACCGAGCTCGGGGCCACCTTAGAAGGCGTAAGAAGTTCCGTCTGATCGGAACGTAGTGATCCTCGTTCGAGATTAAGACGATCAAGTGCTTCTGTACATGTATTACGGTCGCCTTGAAACAATAGATGGTCATTCGTCATTGGTTCATTTTGAAAATTATCTGAAATCATAGTGAATTTCCCTTTTATCCCAAAAAAATCACGTTATACCGAATGTTCTATCAAGAGGGATAGCAAGAACAGAGCCAAGAGTAGCATTAGATGTTGTTAAACGAGCGAACAGGTCTCGTGCGTTCCATCCATCTTTTAACCGATACGCTGATGTATTGACATGTAGACCCAGACCATACACACCTAATGCCTATTACTTTCACTCAGTATATATACTTGTTACAAGCATGTTCGTAGTATACTGTATCATTGGCTAATGTTGATTGCATCGGAATGAAGATAGAAGACATCGGCGATAACGTCGAGAACGCAATGAATCGATTTAGGTCGTGACTTAAACGTCGGTCGTGTGCTCCAAGGGATCGCCCAGCAACCTCCATATGCGGACATGCACCGAATGTCACGAACTGGACCGTGCTGGCACGGCAGTAATCATCTTGTAACATGACCAGAGCACCAGCAGCAAGACCACCAAATCCCTTCACGAAGTTAGTAAAAGAAACGACAAGAACGTCTTACATGGTTTAGATCAACAACAGAATGGACAACATCAATATGGTCACATTTCTCAATCTGATACCGGATTGGCTCGAAAGCGTCGTCGCGCAGGGATTCGTTGCTGAGTATATAGTCGTTGGCGTCGGCGACAACAGTAAAGAACCGGGCATCATCAGTCGATATTCGAAAGCGATTGTGTTCGTGTAAGCCGCAGGATTCAGAGATTATGCCACCCCATGGCTCATATAAATCGCGATACAACTATGCCGAAGATTAAGGCATGACCCGATGAAAGAACGTTCTGAACCTGATCTGCTTCATATTTTGTTCCAGAAGTGAATACGCTGTGAGGTAGGTAATTAGGAAGGAGTTTAGAGGACATACGTGCACCAACCCGGGGTTGAAGTTGCCCTCCAAATCGTATGCGACAACCCTGGGCTCGACCTGACATTCTGGATCGGAATCCAGAGGACGCAGAAAACAACTGTGATCGATCTGTTCGTCACCGCTTATGGATCGATAATACTGTGAATATAATTAACGAACACATTGGCCAGGGATTGAACGATGACTTACTTCCATGTTAATCATCTCGGCTGCGATACCATTAGAAAACGCTCCAAACTGCAACTGCAGGGTCTCCTTCATGCTGAAAACGAAACCTAACTAAAGCTATAAAAAGCCACTTTCTTTGAGGAATGGATTCCACAAAGGCCCCGCAATTCATCTCTTTGTGCTGACGGAACATTCAATTACCACGATGTTATCTGGCATGAGCAGCAATCAATAATTGCTATCTAATTTGTTTAATCAGGCAACTAATAGTGTTGTCGATATTATCGCGACAGCGTAAATAACAGGAAAGAAGAAAATTAGGACGTGCAAAACGTTGATGATGCCGAACATAATCTAAGACATAACTATGTGTATTTGGCAGCATAACCAGATCCATAAACGGCAATCAATGCGAGCTGAATGGCTCCAAATACAATGGCAATAACGCTCGGTATGGCCATGTAAATATCATTCTCAAGATAGCCCCATACCAGCCAGCAGCAGGCACCGACAGTTGATGTCAATGCTGGAAGCAAAGGGATCGATCTGAAAATACAACAAAATTCAGACAGAGTTGAATAACTTCAGAATGCAATAACCTGGCCGACTGCGTTCGAAAAACCTCTCTGGTCTTGGACAATGGCGCCATCAACGTAATCAAATTCATGACATTGCAGCATACTCCAGCATATTCAGCTTGCTTTGATTTCGGTCTGAAGTTATTATTGCTAAATGCAGTAGCTTGCCCAAAGACGGAATTCTTACATGAATTGTGTGAATGCGGACACCCACACGAACAAAACTACTATTAGAGTCGTAAACATGCGATTACGGTGAGGCCGATCCTAAGATCAAATTACCAAAGCCCTTTCACCAAAGCCTCACATTTTGTTGTTTGGAAAGTTGTCAAGGTAAAACTTACGAACTTTATAGGACGAAACAGAGAGATGAGTGATGAGATAACCGGAAAACATAACCATAGCAAATGCAGAAATCCAAAAGGCCACCATATCATCACTTGGCCCTAATTCAAGAGTCTGTTGAGACCGAGACCGTATTAGTTAACAATCAAATCGTACTGAACAGATAATAAGTGCACCACATAGATTGTGATAAGGTTGAGGTCCAAAGTGTAATCCTACATCGATGACTATCATCATCATGAACCTAATGTCAATTGTCCTAACCATGCTATCTCGCCTGTGTCACGGCCCTGTACAATCAGTAAAACCCGGGTTGACACAGGATAACTTCGGCGATGTATTACCCGCTGAAACATTTGAATCAGAATGGGTGCTGGCGAAAGGGTTGTCAACAACGACGCCATGATACAAGCGAGTTTGAGGGCGGGCGGTGCCACCGATGTTGCTACAAGATGCTCACGATCCATTTTGACAAAATGGCCGACTTTGAGGTCACTTTTGAAATTCAAGTGGAGAGCGGCCTCTACATGGAACCCTTCATGGTTAGGTAACATTATCAATCACTTGGTAGAATCTGGAGCAATCTCTCTGTAGATCTCTGCTGACATTTATAAGATGGCTCAAGTGAAAGTGGATCGGGTTATCGGCCTCATGAAGCGATAATCTGTCACCTGGGTCAACTGATGAGGTTCTTCTGTGCAATCACAGACTACTTGGATATCCAAGACATGAAATACAGCGGACGAATCTTCTATGTATTGATCATTCCCAATTCTCCCAATGAAATCAGCTATCACAAATTCAGGTCCACCAACATTTGTAGATTTTGAAGCCGGCTATATGCTTGCAAAAGCTTCCAGGTTTTTACCTGAAAAACCTGTTCGAACCGCATGTCGCCGGGCTGCATCTGCGAGTAGCTAAGGTTATTTTCATCCTTTATTCGGTCAGTGCTGCTGGGGATCTTTCAGCCCGCCCCTAAAAAGTAAACTCAGAGTTCTGATATATCCTGATCTCTCATCTCTGCCTCTGAATCTGATAGTCTATAGCCCGTTGGGCACCACAGAACGTTTTACAGATACCCAATCGTGCTCAATCTCGTGCATTTTAAGTCACGCTTATAAACCCGTCAGTTCTCGATCTATGGCTGGCGGCCAAGTTAGGGCAGGAAGAAATCGGTCTCGAAAACATCCGGGTCGATAAGCTGCTACATCAATATTGCAGCGCGGCAGATTTTTAGAGAAATTGAAAATTCCCCAAGATAAAGCTACATAAACCATTGCTTGATTCGCCGAAATGAAAACGATAACTCGGTGCCGGGGCGCACCATATCGTTGAAATCAGCAATATCTTCGTTGATGAGCAATGGAAATCTTGATCCAGTAACATCAGATAATAGTTGCAGAAGTTGCAGGCTTCTGCGCGTGTAATTGAAATCGAACAAAGCCCCGACAAAGAATCGCTCGAATAGATCACCCATTTCCCTGTCTTTGCTCGCAGGAACTCTTTCGATAAATGACCCACCTGCATCAGCGTCAATCAAATACAGATCAATGCATTCTGTATACCTAAGGTGAACATGATATCAGGAGTTGATGCGTTTTCATCCTTCACAGCCTTTCTCGTTTGGTAGTGAGCCTCTTCGTGCCCACAGAGAACTGCAAATGCCATTGGATGGTGCAAATAATATCTCTTCTTTGTCCAAAGAGCATGACAGTTAATTACAATGCTGTCAGCAGCACTCCATGCCATTATCTCGTTATTCGCCAGAGAGACGAACCAGATCGATGGACGATTTGCTAAACGATCTGTCGATATATGCAGCAGTTCACATAAAGCACTTCGAAATTTGCTCGAGTCCAGAATATCGAGGGCATCAGTGAATACGCTATGTTTCGGTAGTTTATTCTCCCTGGCGTAGCGAAAATCTTCGACCCGATTCTTGATTACCAGCAAGAGACTGACGAATATCTCCCAGTCAGTCGCTTTAGATGCATGTAGCAGAAGCGAAAGGCCCACTATAGACAGGTGATCGCATTCTAAAGCGATTTCACGTAACATTCTTAATTCTCTAAAAGTGATTAGATCGAGGTCTTGACAGAGATATGATTGAGCAGATATGGCGAGGTTGGTCGTGATCGCATTCAACAGAATGTCACAATAGAGGCGATGATTACTTGAACTCATCGGTATCTTCATTTTCGAAATTGGGGTGGGCATGCGCTGATACGTCTGGAAATCGATGCTGACGTCTGGTCGTATTCGACGAATCATGTCTTGAAAGCAGCCTGCAGGAGCCGCCATTGATACTGTTATGACTTGTTGAAATTACTACTGACAAGTATAGTCTGTATAGACTCCTAAAACGGAGTTCATATAAATCACAATCAGGGGGAGTTTATACTTCCAGAATTGGGAAATGAAATTGGGGTTTTTTCAAACGCCTACCAATAGCACAGGTCATAATGTGTGTTAACCAGTCCTGATCCTGGCCTGTAATTGAAATCTTCAAATGTTTATTATTACCAGATTCGCTACAGCGAGTAATCGGATCCATACTCGACGACTTCCTCGAAGCTTTTCTCATCATATCGGACAGTCTTATGATTAGCAACAACAGTATCAGCAACTCGTGTCATAACATTTCCTTCCAGATTCTCAATACTGGAATCTCCCTCAAGTTCCAAATATGATTCATGGTCCCTTCTTAATTTCGTTTTCTTCATGACTTTGGCGATCTTCTTTTTAATCAATTCACGGCTGCGATTTGCGAATACAGCTCCTGCTGCCCCGATAAGCTTGGAACGTTCTCGGTCTAATGCACGAATTTGGGCTATTCGGAAGAGTGCTGTCGATGAAGACAATAGTTGTAATCGAATATCGAGAGCGGCTATCAGACCGATCATATCTTTCTGATTGACAACGCCCTCTTGAGATAGAGATAACAGTTTCTGACGCTTCGAATGCAGAAGTCGCCGTGCAGCCAGGACGGTGACGATGACGGAATAAAAGGCAGGCATGGCCTGACGATGATCATAGAGAAGAGCTTCAGCTTTCTCAATGACGCCTTTAAGGATCTTGTTGATGGCAATCGGATCAACGAGAACCTCTTTGGTGACCTTTTCCACGACAGTTATATGAGATTCAATGAATGCATGTAATGCTTCCAATGATACGAACATATTCTGCAACAGGATCCAGTTTCCCAATGCTCTTATTATTCTAAACAACAATATCAGTTCTATATACACATCTCATATACAGATTGTACTTGAATTTCTGTCCTTTCCGGAGCCATGGAGAGATCAGGTTCTTCTCCAATCGAATAGAAAGTGAGCTCCATTCGGCACGGAAAGGCAGCGATAATGTTGGGCGTTTAACGTCGCAGGCGTCACATCCATCATTAGCGGCATCGAATAGCATCCAGACAGCTTCATGACTCAGATGATGAGATTCAAACTGCTCTCGAAAATCGGCTTTCAACGCTGCGAACAGCGTCAGGACGATTTGGGCGTTGCGTTCGTCTTCGCCGATCAGCTCTCGTCGCCGTCCAATTCGTTGTTTCAGCTTCAGGGCCAAGGCCAGATCTCTGAGATCTTGCAATTGCTGCCTGGGTGCAGGTCGCTCGTGTTTGGATTCCTCTGCTTCACCTCCCTCCATATCAGCTGGTTCATTGGTGTGATCATCATCGCTATTAAGATCAATATCAACAGTTGTATGTTGCTGATCATGAGAGAATAGCTCATCAATAGGTTGTGGCTCTAAAGTTGATGCTGTTCGAGATTGTGATCTCATCCTTCCTCGTGGAGAAACGATCAGTTCGATCTCTTCAAAGCTGTGTTTCTGTTTCTTGGCCTGATGTTGCTCGAATCGTTTCAGATATCCGAAGGTCATCGTCGCTGAGCTGACTCGAATCGATTCTTGAGCGTTTCCAGCATCAGCTGCATTCTCTTCTGCCGATATTGCACTCGTCAGGCCTCGTTTTTGTCGTCGATCCAGCATTGATGCGAAAGCAGCATACGGGTCAACATCGTCATCATCGGGAAACTCGGGACGAGATCTCCCTTCAATCTTGGCTTTGGTCATATCCAGGACCAGCTGACGAACAGTGACCCAATCGACAGCCGAGAAGAACGGGTCCATCTGTAGCTCTTTAACGATATCGGGCATGTAAGTGCATTCGAGTTCAGCCATTGCCTTATCAAACATGACAGAACGATATGGATTAGGTGGATGAATATCCAGATACAGATAGAACTTATCAACAGTAGTTCCATTAATAATTAATGATAAACATGTTAATCCAGCTAGATGAAATATCATCAAATCTTTCGTGGATTTCTCGATCGTCTGGTCGAGATCCATGGCCAGGGCCAGTGCGACCGTCATGGCACCACGTAGACCGGCCCAGATCAGGATTTTCGCCTCGGCAAGCTGCATGCCGTATCCAGTTCGTTGAAGGATGGGCCAGAGGACAGCGACCATAATAACTCTGGCTAATAATAATAGAAGGAATAATGCTAACATAGTGAACCAATTGGCCCAATCTCCTGTTATCTCTGGCATATACATAACACGATGAAATGAAATGACACCGCCCAAGAAGAACATCAACGTATTACAAAAGAATGCGACTTGTGATTTAAACGATTCCTCGAATTTGGCAACATCGGGGCTGACGACGTACATGCCCTTGGCGGACATGAAAAGGCCATACACGATAACGGCTAATACACCAGAGACATGAAACTGAACATCTGCAATAAAGTAGGCGACGTACGACCCAGCGAACAGGATTGTGATTTCAACAGCTGCATCTGAATTGACCCAGGATAACATGGTTGATACAACTAAAGCACAGACATATCCCCAGCTAACACCACCCAAAGCTAGTTGTAAGAACTTGCCCGTAATGGCACCGAATGTGGGAGAGAACGCCCCGGTTACGAGTCCTTTGAATATTTGAAATAGAACGATGGCGCTGGCGTCATTCAGCAGCGATTCACCAACGATCGGGGCAGAGACGCGATTTGGCACACCCAGGCTGTCAAGAGTTGTGACAACGGCCACCTGTACAAATCAGTGGGCCGGTATGCCCATGACATGAAAGGATCACGTACCGTATCGGTTGCAGCGAACATGGAGCAGAACATGAGACATTCAGACATAGACCAATGAGCGTCTACAAGGATGAAGTTGAAGATGATGTAAACGAAGACGCCCATGAAGGCTGTCGAGACCAGAGCACCAGGAGCTGCAAGCCAGATTGATTGAGCAAACACCCGCCGGAATACTGGCCAATCAGTTAATGAAGCCGCCTCAAATAGCAGCGGCGGCAGCAGAATGAAGAAAATCAGGTTGGGATGAATGGCCTCTGCCATCAATAAACTTTCAGCAATTAAACCACCATGGCTGCCACGATCTACAATCAATGCCAAAAGACCGCCCACAACGAACACGGCGATCGTTAAAGGAAGCGGTTTTTTGAAGAACGAGTAGATCCATTTAAGAACTGCACCGATTATGACAGAAAACAGGAAGAATGTCAAGGCGATGTCAATGGCTTCATTGAATTCAAGCTCAGCTTCCAGCCCAGGAAGAACGTGCTCCATCACTCGATGAAGTTCGACTACGTCGTAGCAAACTGATCAGAATAGATATCTCGCTGGCAGTTGGGTACGATCGCCAATCAATGGGAAAAAATCCAGCAACATTTTGGGTCAGTGAAATTTATAGAAAGCAGTTACACTTTGATTGAAAGGAAATCAGCGATACGTAATGGTCGACGAACAGCTTGAGTAAATCCTTCATTGTAACGGAATCGAACCATTGATAAAGTCGATCCGAGTTGCTGTTTACTCTTCTCTAGCATAAAGCTGCCTTGCCATCCTTTGACTGATTCAGTTTCTGACACAGCCTATACACATTTAGCGTCAGATATCGACAGCATTGGCGTTTTTGCTGCATTTATGCAAAATTTCGAAAAACCCCCTCCTATCACTTACAGCAGCGCGTGATTGGGTATTTGTTCTCAACGAACGCGAACCCTTGCTGATTTCCCGATCAATACGTTCAATCCAAATCTGTGATGCTCTTAGCACTTCGTAAAACAATGAATGCGTTTGCTTACAGGAGACAGCCGGTACAAGAATGAATCACCATCAGGGGTCGAAAATGTGCAAAATCTGGAAATATCAGGTTGAAGATCGCGGCGAAGCTGAATCAGTGTTATGAAACTGGAGTGAAGCTAAAATGGAATCACACCTGTCCCTTTCCAGTATCAGCAACTGTCATGTAACTCAATCCAAACTTCTGCATGAGACCCGTTATTCGAAGCATTAATGATTCGTCCTGATTGCTCATTATGGTGGATTCACTACGAAGTACTCTGGAGATTTTTAAAACCGGATAAGACGATACACTAAACATGATGTAAGAACCTGGGCGTGATAATATGATATAGGGCAGGAATGAGCTCTGTTACGATCGATACATTTGAATGTCTCCTTGTTAGCTGTGAATTAAAACGGGACAAGATATCCCTGATTATTAGGTCAGATTGTACAGATACACAAATAAACTAAGAACCTAGATTCAATCAGGTCACGACTATGTTGAAACGCCTGTTTAGGTGGAACAATTTTGGGTACCTAAACGTTGATTAAACCTTGGAATCATTGATAGCATCAGGCGTACATGTTTAACGCTGCAGTAATGATGAACGGTTCCTAAACAGTGATGCATTAATAACGCCAAACAGTCATTAAGATTTAGAACGACTTTCTTGCAATCCAAAAAAATAAAAAAATACCTGCAGTGAGACCAACATAAGATGCCCCTGAGAAATCCTGACTTTTTAAAAAGGCAACAGATAACGTATCCATATAGCTGAAACAATCAGCAACCAACAAAGTCTGGAAATTAGAAACTCAGGATCAGAATCCACTCCAGATTGAACAAAATACCTTTGACATGGTCGGGTCCGAATACGTCATATTGGTGTAGAACTCGAAAAGTCCATCAATCACTTTACTAGATTCTTTATAGGACATCACAGAATCGATTACATCGTGGAGTTTGGTCTCCTACAGATCGTTTATTAAAAAACCAGATGACGAATTTGTAACAGCTGCAAAACCTACCTGTTTGAAAACTGCTTTCCAAATAGCAAAGTGATCAACGGCGAGGTCTTTTTGGTCGTTTACAAAAGACATGACATCTTGCCGCCCAACTGAGAAGCAACCATTTAACAGTGCTGAAAAACAAAATCAAACATCAATGAGACAATTTGAACGGAAGAATGATACCATTAGCAGCAACAAACTGCAGGACCTGTAAAGCCGATCGAATATCATTTCGGGATTGTTCACAAATATAGCGGAACGCAGATGATTCAAAATGCAGCCCCGTTTGAGAGCAAATGTGAGATATACGCTGCTGCAAGGCTGACGATGTAGGTTCACTGAACCTGACAATTCCATTTAGTCAAACGAAAGGCGACTTTGTAATCAGGAAATTTGAGTAAAAGTGCTGGAGTTTGACTTTCAAATTTACAATGCAAACTGAAATCAAAACCAAACTCGACAGCCGCAATTCCTCTCACGTGTATGTAAGTACGACTGCACGAAGTGGTCGAAGAACTTTCGCATAACTAATAGTAGCTGGTAAGGATTCACTGTTGTCAAGTTCTACAAGGAATTTACAGATCGTTACAGATGCAGATGATGGGTCGTTGCAACGTCACCGACTGGCGAGATTTCTTTTTAGGGTTTTTTCGGGAATCAGAGACAGCACTATCGGTAATGATTTCAATTAAAGCACGGATTGCTGCTGAATCTTCCACACCTAAAATGAGGTAGTTCAGCAAGAGTCATCAATGCTAATATGGCCTGTTGCTACCGTCGATTTCGTCAAGAATGATCAGATTTGGTTTACAGTCCCCTAATACGGATTCCATAGAAATCGCCCGAATGATCTTTGAACGTAATGTCGACACCGACCTGAATTCAATTGAGGTTGAACATCAGCACCAAACGAAACTGGTAATAGAACGCGCTTACCGGTCGTCGCTTGCATTAATTTCAACGACATTATACCCAGCTGAGAATGTCAAAATTTACCAAACTGCAGAATTGGAAGTTACCTTGTCTGGCGATACAGTGAGCTAGCGTCGTCTTCCCACTTCCAGGAGGACCAGCAAGAAGGAGAGCGCGTGGATACGGCCGATGATCGTCAGTACGTTGGTCAGGACCGCGATCAAAACCCGGATTATGAGGCAACCAAGGTGCTCGACGTGCCTGACGAACAGAATAAGCTTTCTAAAGGTAGATAAGCGGAAGCGGACAACGCGTTTGCTGCTGGGAAAGGAGGAATTGCGAGATCGGCGATTGAATGGCAAAGTGTTGGATTGATCCTGAGAGGACGGGCTCGGTTTAGGGCGAATTCGTGGTGGACGATGGAACACGACTGGATCCCAGGCTTTAACCCACTGTAAAACTTCACGATTAATTCTCTAAATAAATTGCCTCAGTCAGCGATGATC
This sequence comes from Polymyxa betae, assembly GCA_003693705.1. NCBI lineage: Eukaryota > Endomyxa > Phytomyxea > Plasmodiophorida > Plasmodiophoridae > Polymyxa > Polymyxa betae. Next base: position 37,126 of record RBZT01000544.1, read on the forward strand.
GAAAGGCTCGTTGGCAATTACTCACAGAATCGCTTAACAGCTCTATAAACGTTTTCGGAGCGAATCGATCCACAAACATCAAAGAAGAATCGTGCGAATCCTTATCTAAACATAATCAGTCGATACGATTGATGAAAACCATTGATTATTCTAACCTTCCAGACGACGTTTCTTGTTGGCAACTTCAGATGATGGAGCGGATTCTTCAAGATCATCTAAAATCATCGTGTCAACCAATGCCAAACTGGCTTCTTCATCACGTATCAACTGCTCAATTTTCTGTATCATGTTTAAAATGGCGTTTCGATATGAGATTGGACGATTACCTTCTTTTCGATGCGCTCAAGCAAGAGCTCGACCGATTCGTCCAGAAGTTGGTTCCGATTCATATTCCGTTTCCAGCGCCGTGTGAGATTCTGTACCTTGATTTTATAACAGTCTAAAGAAGTTCTTGTTAAATAGAGTCGGGACTCTGGCAAGCAAAATCAAAAACAGATTTGGCATTGAAAATATGAGATTACGACTTCCTCCCAGCGAAGATATCGTAATATAATCGGAATGGGCTGGGACGCGCTGCAAAGCCAGCAGCGATCGAGTTCTTCATAAAGCTTTAATTTGAGGCAACAGAATATGGTGACCGTTAGCTCTTACGTAGTCGCGAATCCCTCAATATCTTCGCCGTCGAACATGCTGTAGAAATTAGGTGTCGCTTGCACCGAATACCGATTACGTCGTGGAACAGGGTGAATCTCTCTTGGCGCGCTCGGCTCGGAATTCCCGCCTTCTTGTCTATCTTGGATTGCATTCGTACATAAATCAATATCTGGAATCATCCCGCGCTCTATTGCATCTGTTGGAAAGCCAATTCATACGTTGGGATGAACTGACCTGAGGTTATAGAACGACGATTATCCGTTTCAAGGTCAGGGATGCCTGAAATTGTCTCAGCCTGACGGTAATCTTGTGAAAGGGTTATCAGCTCATTGTTGCTTTTATCGTTCGAGGGCTGATTATCAACAGTCCAGTCAGGTTCATCCTCGGCAAAGTTATTGCTATCGTTTATAGTGATATCACGATTGGCAATTCCTTCTTCAACAGAGAGAGCTGAAACACTTCGATTGCTGTTGTTGGGGTGAAGTTCCACAAGACAAGACTCATTAGGACGAAGAGGCGACGAGAAACTCAGCTTTTTTTTGGAAAAGGAAGTCCTTCTAGTAAGATCTACGATTGTAAATCAGAGCCATCAGTATGGCATGGAAATCAGCTTGCCTGGAACTGGACAATGCTCATCAAGTAAAGCCAGCATTTCCTCCTCGTCATCGCGAGCATAATCGTTCATTCCAGGATCGTCGACATCCATTGCTGTAGCAGGAAAACTCTAACAGATTAATATATGCCGCATAACATAGAGAATTGAATCCAGGCTGGTGAGGGTGTTCTCAATTGAAGAAACACGGAGTTCAATGAACAGCTGCTCAGCTAATCGTTGTATGTTAACTATAAATCATTTAGAGTAAAATTTGGCCAGCTGTAGCTGGCTATCAGTAAATTTTTTTGATTGGAATATGTTTAGAAAGACTTGATTGAGGGCCAATTTAAACGCAAACGTATCTACACGAATCTGGCCAGGTCTGGCTTCGCGTATTGTACCAGTATGTGGAATTATCAAGGCCAGATTGATCACATCTGCAGATTGCTGTAAAGTGCCGATTACGTTCTTCCCAGTTTTTAGGCCAGAACGAATTGATCAAGAAACAAATCATTTCAAAGTTACCAGAAGAGCAAAGGCGCAGCCTACAAAGCAATCAATTTTTCATTGTGTTTGTTACTGCTGTTTTGGATGGCAGCAGAGCCGGGATCAGCACCCCCAACACTCTTTGATCCAGCATATAGGCGATCCAAAGAAGATCATCGATTCGATGCCTCTGCGGAAAGATATTTGGTGATGCATAGCATTCCTGAGTACTTGTCAGATGCGATATGTTTGATGACAGAGTCTGATGATAGTGCCCCTTTGGAATTCCTTTCAGCATAGTTAAGTCGCGTTTGCGAGCAATAACAACGTAACTAATTGATCGTAAGGACAGTTTTCAGAACGTACTTACAGGCGACAATGTAATCTTTCGAAACTTTTCGTACATCGACGCCACGAATCGTAATCGACGTTCTTTTGTGCGACATTTACGCGAGACTTATCAAAAATTTGATCCAGAAGAAGGTCTGTCAATGATCAGCATAACCGGCTCACTCAATTTTAATTGCAGAAATATCAGCAGAATCTTTGCATCAACTTTTCTGTCTGTTATGCCCTGACTACCCTATAAATTACATTCGGTGTGCTATTAGACTTTACTATTCAAGACCAAGGCTGTCTGCCAGTCAAGATATGGACTTATTATCGAGTTCAAAGACCGCCCCTTTTGCTGAATTCATGCAGTTCGCTTGTCTTTTCTTCTATTTTTCCAAATTTATTGCCGTTTGTGGAAAGCTATTCGCAGAGCATGGCCAGGGTGATAGTACTGCCGTAAATAGAAGGAGGTTGCAAGAACATTTGCTTAACCTTGCTGACGCAAACCCAACCCTGGCTATACCTGATCAACATATTCTAGACGATGTTCTTCACAAGACTACAGGTATCTTGGCTAAACAGCCATTCTGAATGGGCGCTGATTGATTGCTAGGGTCGCCAACCAAGGTTATATCGTTTGACACATTCTGCTGTGCTGTATTTAGCCATAAGGACATCACCATGGCACTTCTCGAGCCGAGATCCTATACTGAATTAAAAGAGGGTATCGACAGGCTGCTGGAGAAACTCTCGATTGAACAGAGCTCCGAAATTGTCAGGACAAGAAGAAAACCGAAGCGGAATGACAAAAAAGATCCCACCACCATTAGCTAAATACATCCTGTTCCTAGCATCCATCTTCCAAACAGAACATTAACACTATATGAGTATATGTGAGCGGTATCGATTTCAAAAGGGATGAAATTTCAGATTGAGTGAGAGAAAATCACTGACAATGACTAATTTGATTGTGAATTTTGACTGCAGAGACCGCGCACTATATTTCTCAGTTGAAATGGTTCCAATGGATCCTGAACCATGGCGACAGCTGGCTAATGATAACCGCCAGCAGCTTTTGTCTCCTGTCCTCCCCACGGCCGCATCACGTTGGCTCAATGAGATTAATACCCGGCCGGAGCTGCTATCTCCGACCCTGCCACCTTTGAAACTAGACACGGATACACCAGCTCTTGTTACGCCCGATCCTCCACCATTAGATGTGTCGTCGACGCGCTCGGTGCATGTGTTCATTTCGAAGCAGGTCAGTCTGATGTGCTTCTTGCTTATTTCTTTCAACGTTTGCTTCAGGTCTTTGATGATTTCTCGATTGTGCCTCAATCTGAAAGATTCATTTCAATGTATTCCGAATGTCCCCGGCGGCGCCGACATGTAAGAAAGTCATATGTTCGCCCAGCTGAAAACAGTGGAGAAATGACAGCAAACGAGCTGAAATCGTTGTATGGGATGAAGTAATTTCAATTCTGGAAGTCCATGAATTACTCTATCGTGACTATTTTTCACGTATGGCCATGGCCAGCGCCGCTTGTTGCCAGAGAGGAAACGTTAAAGCACAAGCATTGTGCTCGTCGCTTCTGTTCCTCTATCTGTAATCGAGACCTATCCGGATTTTCGCCAACCCTCCAGCTGTTTTCTTTATATGACGTATTGACTTTACTGAATAAATCAAACAAATTTCTTTTCTCAAGTATCTCCGTTTTTTTTTCCATTTACACGGAATTTTGCTGCCTGCCATTTCTCCCATTTCGTTTCGCTTTTTTTGCTAATTAATCGCTATCGCATCGTTAAATACAGCACATATGTATATGACGTTCTTTTTGTAGCGTTTTCGAAGTTCTCCAGAGAGAGCTCTTTTGCGTACACCGCGGAATTGGGTCGGCCTGAGGTTTACCCCAGAACAAAACTACTTGTCATGAGGGTCTTTTCCTTGTGTTTATTGACTCTTCTGCTTCGCTATGCTGTCGCAGAAGTCAAAGAACTCCATTGGACCTATTATGTCAAGCAAGGCACAGAGGGTGATATTGATTGCCAATATGGCTATAAGCTGATAATCAAACTGCAATTCTAGAATGCGTTCAGTTGCATGCGAATCTTGGCGAGCAGATTGAAACCAGGGCTGAAGTGTTAACCCCAGGCTTACGAGATATTCGTCTGATTATAAGCGGCCCTACGGGAACCCTTTATGATAAGGTAAACTCACATTATGCATGCAATTTTCATCAATCGTTTTCATCGCTAGTGAATAACCTTTTTGCCACTCAGGTTGTGTACAATCGCGAGTTCGAAAAGATTGGCAAAATAATCGTCCCAGTGGCTGGCAGTGGAGAGCATAGGATTTGTACTAGTAATAGTATGTCTCGCTTCACTTCGAAGAAATTAACGTTAGTAGATTCACTTTTTTCAATTCGTATAGTAATATGTTTCAGATTTTATCTTACCGTGAAGGATGTTGAACAATCAACTCTGGAGAATGCAAAACTCGAGCATCTAGGCCCAATTGTCGACAGCATCATCAAGGTATATTGGTGTACAATTTCTACGAAACATATTTGAGCGTTTAATCTAAGATGCTTTGCAAATTGATCAAGTGGATTTGTTCAGGTCTCAGATGGTCTGGATAATATTGGAGAAATGCAGCACCAGATTCGAATTGACGAACAAATGTTACGTAATCGTAGGTCTTTTTGTTTATTTGTTATCATGTTCTTGACTTTCTTAGAGCAAGACACTGTTAACAGCCGTGTTCAATGGCTGTCTATTGCCCGAGGTGTTGGCCTTCTGGCATTAAGCTTGATTCAGTTGCACTTTATCCGAAGCTGGTTCAATCATCCCGATAAGCGCTATCAAAGAGTTTAAATTCGTAAGAAAAGTTTTCAATATATTCATTTGGAAATTTCTCTCAAGTTTCAGTGAGTTCTATCTATTGCATATGAAATGGTTTCCAATCAGCAACAGCCTGAAGTGTTAGCAGCCAGAATTGTGCCCCATTGCTCTTGCATGTTGATTTAACAGTCATTTACTAATATCTAAATGCTGTGGTAGACAGTTCGTATGATTCAGACTTTCTGAGTTGTTCATATTGTAACAAAACGCATGGAAAAAAACTCGTAACGAAACTCCTAAATCCTCACCTTGATTCCGCTTTCGACATTCAGCTTTCGCGAATCAACTCTATGCCAAATCTTGGTTACTCCTAACTCATCGAGAGATCACCCTTTGCTTAAAATTAGAAAACGATAAGTTGACTTTACCTTTGAGTACCATCCAGTAGAGAATACCGACGCGCGTACCAGAAGCAACTAGTTTAGAGATTTCGAAATCAGGTGGAAGTGATATTATCAATGATCCAAACTTCTGGAGAAGGTTATCGCTAAAGAAGCACGGACCGGTCCAGAAGCTTGCCAAAATGTTCCACATCGGTCTATTACTAGATCAAATACCATTGGATTATTCGGAGCGCCAGGCACGACTATGGTTTGAAGATCCTTTGAAACGAAGCTTGTTGGGTGGTTACGTTACATGGAGTGACTTCAGACGCGGCCTCAAATGCTGATAAGCCTGATAACCACAAGGGGTGTAAAGACTACATAGAAGAGGGTCATCCGATAGGTTGTCAGTGCCAATAGTTCAGCATGTCTCCCTCTAGGTCATGCATATTCTTGCTTGGCGTTCTTCTCTATGCTTTCTCTTCTGCTGAAAATCAAGAACAAGGATGGACCTTCCAAGTCGAGCCAAAAGCAGAAGGTCCCGAATTTACTTTTTGCAATATTATCGCGATTTCCTAGCTTTTTCTTTTCATGTTCACGAGCGTGGCTTATTCGACTAACTATACACAGAATGTCTTTACCTACATCGAACGGCTGGCTCAAAGATTGATGCCCGAGTTGAAGTAATTACCGGAGGGTTACTGGATATTCGGTTGGTTGTAAACGGTCCAGATCGACTTCTTTATGATGAAGTAAGGACATTTTCTGTTTATATTTATGGTCGTACTGACCTACTCTTCTTACAGACTCTCTTCTTCAACCGGGAGAATCCTGCCTTGAATGAAAAGACGGGTACCTTATCGATTCCAGTTTCAAGCACTGGGCTTCATGCGATTTGCGCCAATAATCGGATGTCCAGATGGACAGCAAAAAAATTGACGTATGCCGCTTTCAATCTATGCTGATCAGGGGATCTTAATTTTCCGATCAGAGTCTACGTTCAAGGCGTCAAGCCGGAATTCTCTACGTTAGAGAATGCCAAATTGGAGCATTTAGGGCCAGTTGTTGACAGTGTTATCAAGGTCTTATAATTTCGTAGACATGTTTGCTACCGATTTTAAACTGATTTAGATTTCCGAAGAACTAGATGCAGCTGTTCGTTTGCAGCATCAATTACGTATTCGAGAAGGAGCTCATCGCAATAGTAATCACTGTTCAGTTGTTGTTTTTTGCCTGTTAATTAAAATCAACGTACAGCACAAGAGAGCACGAACTCGCGAGTTCAATGGCTGTCTGTTACAGAATCTGTTGTCGTTGTTTCCCTCAGCTTGCTGCAATTGTACCTTATCAAATCGTGGTTTGGCGATAGCACTCAGCAACGACGACGTGTATAATCAGATATGGTCGCCACTTTACTCAAAATTTAAAACTGTTTTAATGCACATTCCAAAATTACTAGCCTAAGATTGGTATTTCTCGAACCCAGATTGTATATTTACTCAGTTTCCGATTTTTCATATGAAACACAAACGTTCATATAATTTAAGGCGTACACCCCAAATTAGTTTGTAGAGATACACCTTCAATACACATTTGTCGTGACAGTCCCTGTTTACCTAAATTTCTTTCCCGAAGATGTCAGCTACTTGCAGTAGTACATCGCCTGCGATTGTGACCCAGCTGACCGCAACTTCGAGCTGGGCGCTCTTCAGAAGTTTCGAATCCAGATGGACATCGCCGGGTTGGAGACTCCGCTCCTGGTCTGCTGCTTACAGACCCCATGGGGCCTAATACACTGCAGACATCGACAGCATCGTCTGCGGACGAATAGACGTGGTCGGTCAGCATACGGAAGGCATCATGATCCTCGATTCTACGAAAATAGAGAGGGAGAGCGTCTACGAACAGTTTGGGGTGTCTACGCGTACGCCTAATTTAATTGTTTATTACTGAAGGTTGGGTGTCTTCAACCTGAGCAGCATCCGCAAGTAGTAAATCCTGTTCAGTTGTAGAGAGAGCAATTGCATAACGATGCCACATATTGGCAGCTGTAGTCGGCTGTAATTGGAATCCGGAGGTTCATGGATAATTCAATCAATGTAACCTGCAACTCAACAAACATATTGAAACTAACCACAAGACAAAAAATACTGCAACAGCAACCTCATAATACAGACAGGAATCGTATCAGGCATTACTGACGACCTCAACCTACATGAGCATGGAACCTTCTAGCTTCAGATACAGAAGCAAGCATGATCATGATGATGGCAGCGGCGAAGAAGATAACACGAACTTCATGCTGCGATTGGAAATTGAGTTGGGACAATGACGGATGACCTGTGATTGATGAACTACGTCGAAACCTAATTCAAATAGATTTGCTTCTAACAGATTATCGGTAACATTTATCCAATTCTGAATTCATCTATACAAGGAAGTCGTCAATCTTTTTGTGACTTTTAACTTCTCATTGGATGTTGTGGTATAGGCTGATCTACCCATTTGATGACATCTACAAATGGTCGATTGTGACCGGCTGTTTCCATAATGGTGGGAGAATCCCGAACGTTTGATTTCTGGTTCTAGTCCACCGGAGATCGAACTATTTCAAAATATGCAGGCCAAATCAAGGCTCTTGATCGGTCGCCCGTTCAGCAGCAGATCTCATTTCGATAAAATTGTTCTGAAGCAGCATGGAGGCGACGGATCCGCTGAGTAATCACTTGAAAAGCATCTGCTTTTACATCTTCATTCATATTATAGATTCGGTACAGAGTTGAGGCCCTAATTGGCGATAAGCTTTTGGATGTTTTCCTTTACCGGGAACTGATCGCTAGAATGAAAGGACCACAAAAGTGTGCTCGTATGGCTAGACTACGAGATAAAATTGTCAGCAATCGAGCATTAGCTGAGTGTGGAAAACCATTCATAGTTCCTGCTTATTTCAGTGAACAGCAATGGCATGATGCTTCTGTACATCAACGAGGTAACTTCTTATCTATTCGCAGATTAGTTTCAGCAATTTTGAAGTTGACGATTAAGTTGACGATTAAGTAGGAACGGCAGTAGAAGCAGCAATTGGTCGCTTATTCTTAAAGTCATCTTCTGCACCTGGAGGCGACTCGGTAGCGAGACATGATTTAGTTCGAATATCGACTGGTGTCCTTGCTGCTAGCGAACAATGGTGCAGAGAGCAAGATATTATTGCTATTGCAAATGAAGCTGTGCGTCAGAAACGGGACAAAATCAACCAAAAAATGCAATTAAAATGCAAGGATCAGAATTCAAAGTAGTATGATTCTTAATGAGTCGTCTCTGCTCCAAATCCAAATCTATCAAGAATCTTAAAATTTCTTTGTGATTTTCGGCTCTAAGATTTTGATGTCAGTTCAACTGTAATGCTTGGTTCTGGCAATTGGCAAGCCGGGTATAAATTTCGAATTCTTGTTAGAGCTGTTCTTCAAATCGCGAATGCAAGTTACTCCACAATCCGACATTGGAGCAAATTCCTTAAAAATGGGTAGAATGGCACAATGATTAAGCATATATGTCATGATTGTTATGATCATTGTCATTGTAATGCGTTGACACGAAAATTTACTGAAACTTTTGATGGCAGAGTATTGCAAGGTGTGGAACTTGTAAATTGATGTATAAACGAAAAGTCGTATCACAGGCGTTCTAAATATTGTACTACCAAAGGAAATTAATAAGATTCTAAATAAATTCAAAGAAGATTAAATCAAGGGAAATTACAATGAATAATTTGAATTCTTAATTTAAAACTGATCACATTATATGAAGGTGATGAAAGATTAAAAGAATTTATAGAAAGGAGTATAAATACAATTAGAATATTAAATACATACATGATTTTTGAAAATATTTTGCAAGGTTTTTCGAAGAATTCAATAAATATTACTCCTATTACGTTTGATTGGATTATTTATTTTACGTTATTGGGATTGGTTGTATTTTGTTGGGGCGGTTTATTTAACTTTTGGTGTTTGGGTTTGTGATGTTTTTTTTTTGATTTACGAAACGCTGGAGTTGCGTGAAGTCCAGGTGCAGTTTCTACAGACGCTTTAACTTGGTTGGCGAAAGCTATTAAGGTATTGAAGCGAATGTAATTCGGCGTTGCTTCGCGAAAGCTAACGTCCTACCGCTCGATACCGCCGCTGATGCGAATAATGATATTTTACGTCGTACGCCGTTATTATCGATGGTACAGTAGGTAAAAGCAGTTAGTCATTGGCTGGATCGGCTGCGCGCTCGATTATGACAGATCAAACCGTGGTGTCGCTCGATATCGATGGGATTAAGGACGTACTGGGCTCGTCCCAAAGGAATCTTCATTGACAGCAAAGGTTGCAGCTCGTGCGGTAGCTGATACCTGCAACCTGGAAGGCAATGGACCAAATCTATCTCCGATACAATTGCGAGGGACATGGTAAAGGCTCACCATTCACCAAGGGCCAAAGAATCGTTAAAAACCTGCGCTGCCATCTACGCGCCTGGGTAAATTAATTTTTGGGGTGTTATTGGCTTCTTCGCTGTGCAAAAAATCCAACTTCATGGTATTCAAGATCGCAGAGACTAGATTCGATTTCAAGACTGTAACTTCTTTTCTCATGTTCCAACCAGCGGCGGTGGCCCTGATCGTCGGCCAAGTCACTTCAAATTTGTGCTCCTTCCTGTCCTCTATTCATATCATTATTGTGGGTGGGCTTATATCTGTTATTGCTGCTTCGGGGCTTGCAGTTTTTATAAAGTCACCAAATAACGGCCGAGTAAAGAAGAAGGATATTTTCTGGTCGACAGCGCTTAGCATGACTGCGTTTTGGATGTTTACTGCCACGGCCGAAGTGCTGTTGGCTGCTCTCGCAACCTCCGCCAAGATCTCAATTCCATTTGCGAGTGTTGCAGGAGCGTTGCTCTGCATTTCTACAATTGCTGTCATAACCAACAGCCTGCCTTAGATATTTATCAGGTGTTACACTCTGTAACTGTTAGTTTATTCAATAAAACCAGCAACAGGAACGAACTGGCCTTCAGTTCGTTCAACGCCGTTTTGAATCAACTTCTTCGTCTCGTTTGGCCGTAGCTTAAATCCCTCGTCATCGTCTTCCTGTTCTTCGTTCTTCAACTCTTCTCTTATTATTCTTCTGTATTCTAAGGCTTCTACTTGCTTCATTATATCTGTTATAGTTTATTCATTATATAGTTGGTTCTTGACAATTGCTGCCTCAATAATGGGCGTGAGGCGAATCCGAGATCTTGACACAGAATTTGATAGTGAAAATTGGGCCTGGAACGGCGGGCATTGGTATTGCCAACATGCATATCGAACGTTTTGCACAAGAATTAATGGAAGCGTGGCTGTCGCCCATGCCAGTGTATAACACCTGCGTTCTGTGTCAATGTCGCGGTTGACACCCAGTTTCCCACAACTGTCCATCTCGGTTAACGACTCCTAAGCGGATTCGATCCGAAGTTTGTATTAACTGTGCCTGGACTTCACAGCAATTAAACTAACCAAAACGTACAAAGTTGCCAAATTGTGTAATAAGGATATGTCTGGGATCGTTGTGCTGATCGGCGATCAAAACATTGTGCATGCTGCGTTAGCCATGCCTGGATCGCCTCTAAATCAAGCTGATAACGCGGCTGCGTCGGTGATAGCCTTCGAAAGGTTCCTGATTGCCAGCGCAGGTGCTGTCGTCGCAGCCAATCAACATGTGCCTGGTGTTACGTCCGCTTCCGTCGCGCTCTCCACAGCGCAGCCCCTGGGCGCGCGAGCCGCACTCCGATGCAGCCGGTCTCGGAGCAACCTTCGTCGCAACCCTTACGCCGCAGCCACACAAGTTTCCTGAGTTGAGTACCCTACCATAATCCAAAAATGACAAAGCGAACCTTTAGCATGACCGCTTTTGGATTTTGATATTGGAGATCGGAGTGCTGCTTTACGCTCTTAACTCAGCCTCAATCATCTCCTCGATGTGGATGGTTAGCACAGGTTCTGTCATGACAGTTATTGCGCTTGTGATCTCACGTGCTGAGGTGCACCGCATTCGAAATGTTGGGCACGCGGCCTGCACAGGAACATCCGTCATACATTTTGCAAACTGTGCGGAGTCTGATCGCAGATGATGTTCTCTCTGCTATTGCGAAAAGGGTTTGTCATTTTTGGAAAATCTTTTGTCATTTTTGGATTATGGTATTCAACTTTCCTACAAATTCCTTGCCTTGCCTACCTAACTCTAACCACTCAGGAATACACTAACAATAACTGCCTCGCTCCTAACATCTGGCATGGCTTGGCATCATCTGTCGTCGCGTGAGACATTCAAAATCCTCTATTCTACTTGGCAAGTGCAACCAAAGGGTTACTGCGATCACGGCAGCTGCGTATGCTGGATTAGTCGCAACTACGCTGGCGTAAAACTTGTCAAGATGGCACGGTATGCTGAAGCCATATACGATCTTGCTTGCGAACTGAGTTTGATGCACAGGAAGACGATCGCCCTGATGTTCATGGACCTGCGTCCAGGCCAAATGAACGATGGCCGTCGAAGCCTCGTTAAAGATATGCGCTCACAGCACTCTGGGCAGCGGTTCCATGATTGATTCTGGTTCATCTGTGTCAAGACAAGGGAGAGGAGGAATACGACGATACAAGACTAATCGTGTATTGAATACTAGAAGGGAAAACAACAGGAAGACATTGCACCGGAGGTGCGTGGCGGACTAAATTATGTTATGGACTAAATTATGTTATGCTATGTCACTGTCAGTATTATGTT
>RBZT01000144.1:0-14399 GCA_003693705.1 Polymyxa betae
ATCCGGTAATAATGGCGAATATGCGACACGAAAAAAGTGCATCACACTTGGAGCCTTACTGAGCGTATGAAACGTTCAAGTCCCGAGGATTGTGGAGCTGGACGGACCGACGGCAACAATAAACAGCAACTGGATTGCTGCTTAAGCGCTAAGAAGCACCATTTAGATCTTGCGATTTGATTCCCATTTACTGGCGTACCCAAATGGGGCTGAACGGGTTTGTCTGAGAAGTTAAGTCGTGATGGGTTACCATTATCAGACCATAGTAAGGCGCTCTGTCACGGAAGATCTGCGGCCTTCTCCACAGTTGTGATGTGCACCAGCAGGCCGCACCGCTCCATGAGTTATGTTTATCGTTAAATGACGGAGAGGGTCATCACATCCATATTCGTATTCAAAGATGCCATTGCTTGAGGTCGTGCCGATTCTGACCCTATGGACATTTGCTCTTTTCATACTTCACAGCATCGACCAAACAACGGCCGACCCTACTGCTACATCTCATCGTCGTGAACTGCGCCACCGATCTGATGAAATTAAAGCGACAAGAATAATCTCTCTACCACAGTCTTCGAATGTCATTCAATCTAACAACCAAGGGAATTATATCTCCCTTGCTAAAGTGATTGGTGAAGAAGAAGACTCCCGACAAGGTATACAGTCTATAACTATTCGCTGCTTCTTAATTCGAACAACACAGCAAATACTACCGGGGGTCTAGCACGTTCATCTCCACCTACAGATCCTTATTACACATACAAGCCGAAAACCTATCAGACTTCGTTGTCTGACCTTCCACCCTCTTCATCACTTTCATCATTTTCCAAGAAAAAAGGTAATTGTGAAAGTTGCCAGTTTTTTCAACTTTGTTTTGATTGCATGAAAAAATGTTCACGACGTAAAGAACAGCCAGGACTCGGAAATGTTGCAGAAGCTGATGTGGATGCTGTTGCCGAAACTGAACTTGAATCTTGCTAATAAATCCTAAGCTTATAAAGCAAGTGCAGAGAACATCAGTAAGGGTTATGCAGACTTGGAACAAATGTGACAACGAAAGCAAACCGAATTGGAAAACATTCATCTAACATCAAGAATAATAGGGAATTTTGAAAGTTGAACCTTCGGATTATTCACGGATCCTTGTCGCTTCGACCAATCGCTTGATCGACCTGATTTCTTGACCGACCTGATTTGTATTTCAAATGAAATAGCAAGATAGGTACAGTATGTACATAGTTAAAAATCGCAGTGCGACGAGCACGGTGGGCTGCGTCCCGCATACAAAAATGTGCGTGCTCTCTTTCCCTTCTGATTATGGTCTATTCACGCAAAATCTGGTATTTTTGCGTTTCTCTCAGTTCCCTTCATTTGTATTTTATTCTACATACTCCGTGTCTAATACGGAATTAATTTCAAAGAAGTCAGAATGAGATATGTCTCTTCGACAGTGGCAGATTTCGAATCTACGACATGAATGTGAGCTCCATTCGTCGATTTCACTTCCTTGATTGTCTTCTTTATTGTCTGACGGAGAACGATCGAGTCCTGGGCAAACTCCGTCCGTAGTAGAATTTAGATCCGAATCGACAAGATCGGTCCCATCGGACGAGACACTGCGAATCAGGAAAGAAAGGTTTTCCAATGAGAGAGGGTTCTTCAATTTGGGCAATTCGCATTCTCAGACCAGACGATGCTTGTTAAACATGGCTATCAGATGAATATCTTTTCAAACAGCACAGAGTTCCGACAGAAAAAACCGTGCAAGCATTTGTAAGAAATCGTTAAAGATTGTAACTTCTCGACGCCATGATTCTGGTCGAAACATGGCTACCACCCGGATCCCGCGTCGACACCGACCTCGTCCAGCAGCACCTCCCGGGCGTTACTATGGAATTTACAGTTGTTTAAAACCCATGTTTTACCGACGTTTAAGGATCGGAAACATGTACGCTCCAAGATACAGCTGCCAATCCTTTGGTGTTTTTTCGTCAAAAATGAATGCCACAGCACTGTAGAACGCCAATGGAAGGTCAAAGAACAGCTGAAAAACCAGGACGCTTCGTCCATGACAAAACGATAGAATAACGCAGAGCTGCATGGCCTTAAACTCAAACGGATCGATGGCCAAGGCCTTCAAGCCGCTGCTGCAGGACGACGACCGAAAAGAGCAATTAATCAATGAAATGTTGTTTTATAAAGTGGATTAAGATTACTACCAATTGCGTCAACTATTTTGAATGCTTAACATCGGCATATCGATATCGCAAACCTGGCTGATATCGTCGCTTCCAGTAACCCCATTTTGTTCGTTGTTGACCCGGATTCGACTATTCCCTGTCCTTTTGTCTGACCGAATTCGATGCTGGTGCTTGACATCCACGTAAGGGCACAGGTTGTAAGGTTTGCTTTCTCCTCCGAGTAGTAATCTCACAATGACATTTTCTATACCCCAGAATGCTGGAGATAAAATCGAGTTTTGCAATACATAATCTGTAATCAAGGTCGAATTTCCAACAAAGACGTCCCAGCTTGCCCATTCAGCATATTGTTTGCATGATGACTGATCTGAATCACGCCTTGAGATTACGAATAATGAGGGCTTGGGAGAACTAAAGAATTTAGGGCATGCTTGACTCAAACAGGAAATTGATGGAATTGTTACATCGGCAGTGCTCAAGACAAACATGCCAGCTGGAGCAGCAACTTTTGCAGCTAGCAAAAGTCGATCATATGTCACAACAGCTGGAGACCAATAAACTTCAACATCAACGTCTTGCTGAGAGCCGATAATCTCCAAATCGTCAATACTGTTTCCATTTGAAACAACCAGAACGAATTTGCTGCAATAGTTGTTAGACATGGTCTCAATGAAACTGGACCGAATCTCTTCGTATCTAGACTTGGGCTCAGATTCAGGTATGAAATATTCTCTTACGAAATTAAATTAATTCTGGCCACATTGGGAGGTTCTATGATAAGACCTCGCAAACGAATAAATTGGGATCAGGCTCGGTAGCGGATATTCGAAACGCTGAAACAAGAAAGCGTGCTGAGGGTGTAGATAGACGATGAACACGACAGAATAGCAATGACATTGGTTAGCAAGGAAAATGCAATGATATACCTTCGCAATAAAGGCATTTTTCTTAGATCAAGAAAATAGAAGTACGAAAAAACCACAACGGTTGTTAGTTTTGTAGATCTGCCAAATTTTCCAGGCTGTGCCCCTGGAGGAGGTTGCTTCTGTGCCTGGATGAATTCGTAACCCCAAATATGGTACGTAGAAGATGTTATGCTTGAATAAAGAACGAGGTTTTCGACGACAAATCCAAATTAGCCCCACACAAAAAGTCCTATCTGATTGAGAATATCTTTTGTCACCAGTGCGGCGGATATACCGTTGCGGACAGCTTAACTCTACGATATTCGAGAAAATGTTTCGCGCATGGGGGAGCCCCCGTAGGCTGTACGGGCCGTACCCCGCGAACTTCACAAATTGGTACCGTATGGCCAAAAAAAACCCAGATCTTGACCGCGATTCGAGCCCAGCACCATGCGATGGCTGCGCTCATAAATTGCAGAGGGCAAAGGCAAATGTCGCCTTGCATTGGCCAAATGAGCGGTTCGGTCATCTTAAGGAACCGGAACTGTCGATGAAATACGACGAAGAGCTACGGTATGGATACTGCACCAGTTTACCTAGAGCCAATCGAACATCTTTGCCTTGCAGGTCGATGATCAGCTAAAGTGCGAAACCCGTATGAATGGATGTTTGAAAACAACACTTATGCTGAGCGACCAGGAACCATCGGAGCTCACAAAAGTCGTCGACATCTAATACAGCATTATGGTCCATTCGACAGCGACAATGACATTCTTAATCAAATCATCGGTATGGAAACAGAACAGTTTAAATCGGTTTGGTGCTTCATGTGCATATAATGCACTGGCTAAATGAATTGTCCAGTGCCAACACAGGCTTGCAAGTCTTTTTCTCCAGACAAAACAAATCGAGCTATATTTCTTGAAATCAATTTTTTTTTGCGTTTCTGCGACCTTGTTGTCAACTCAGCATCAAAGGATACGTTTTAGGACAGCCTTGCTATGCTAATGTTTTGTACAACGTTTTATGCTAGCGGCCTAGTGCTCCGATCGTGTCGGGTTAGGGTCGGGTTTAGGTCAAAACCAGAAACCGCCTCCAAATAAATTCTAACACTCGGTTCTTTATTAACTAAGATCTCATTTTTATCGACTGTTTTCCATACATCAACGCATTCAAACTCTTCGGGTCCAGAAAAATGACGTCGAAATCCAATTTCATCCCGTCCGGTGATGAAAATTTGCTCAACAGAAACGAAAAACCACGGTATAGAAATAAAATTTTGAATGACAATGAGGAGAGCCACAGACAATACGGACTTCTGCAAACATTTATACAATTTTTGGGTTTTCGGGTCGGGTACAGCCTTCAACATGGATAACGTTTGTTCTTTTGTGCCGTACTTAGCTTTTTGTTCTCTGATCTTTTGGTAGTATTTGCTGCTTTTTGGTCAGATTATAGCATTTGGCCATGGTGTATTATCAATCTAGCAGATCGTTTGTGACCCAAAAAGGGTGTGCCAGTATATATTCAGCAGGATGACCCATGTTGAACTTGTAGGCTATTTCACATTCTCTTTCCTATAGTTACATACTCAGCAGGTGAAAACTTTTTCTCAGCAGGTGAAAACTTTCAGGTCTACTCTGATAACAATAATGAGGCCGGATTCCAATTGCTACTCGCTTCAGGGGCCAGTTAAATCAGTTTGATTGGTCATGTCGGAGCTGCAAAGCTTGTTCAAAGTTTTCCAGCTGGCTCTACAGCGCAGTCGTAAAAGGAAGTAGATGCTCTAAAGCCTAGTTAAGAAGTCTGTCTACGGTACACCTCAAAAATAATAGGCAGCATATCTCAAATTCTCCCAATAACACTCCCCGTTATTTTACAAAATCTTTCGACTTTTGCAAAAGTATGTGTCCTCCCTCGAACTAAATCGGATCTATTTAGTCAATCTATCGTGGTGCTCAAAAGCTACGGGTAATGCAGATAACGAATGTTGATAGTAATCGCTGGCAACAAGCATTGTCGTTTCATTGGGATAGCGCTTGATCATGCTCGATCTCATCTGACGATGATAAAACGAAGCCATGAGTGTCACTGTAATGAAAAACATTTTATAGCTATAAGAACCGTTTTGAGAGAGCGAGTGGATCTTAACATATATCCGATCGCCATTGAGTACATGATATTTGTGTGTAACTTGCAAACGAGAGCTTCTTTAGAATGTTGATACCTGCGCCTCCAAAGGTTGAGAGTTTCAAACAAAAGAAAATTGGTATACAACTATGAAGAATACAGGCTATATGGTCCTATTGGATCTTGCAATTTAACAGCACTTCAATCGAAGCCAATATCAAGATGTGATGAAGAGATAATCGACTCTGATCCGACACTAACAGGGAAGCGCACCATTACACGACCTCACCGAAATGATAATCGTACTGCCCGAGATGTGAATATCATCATGCGAAACAACTATTGACATTGTTGAAAGAATTTGGCTAAAACAGCACTCAGAATTTGTGTAATGAAGGGCAATTTACCTGCAAAAGATAGATGCATAATGAAGTCGAAAATGAGGAGGATGAATAAGATGAAAGTGAAAGCTGAACAATTATCATCTGTTAGCTGGCATCAGAATACATCAGCTTTGTGAGAATAAATGAGCATTCGGTAAGATTGCCAGCAATTCGTATCAGAACGCTGCGATGCCCTAGGTATTGTACCCTTGAAAAGCACCTTCAACCCGACCAGATCCTATTCAGGCCTGCAAGAGGTTATAGGCAGTGATGGTAAAGCATCAAATAAGTTACTGGGCAACGGTAGTCTGTGAATATCAATCTGTGATTTCAGGCCATCTGATAGACAGAAGAAGTCAGATAAAATGGTTCGGAATAATGAAGTACCACCAATGGTATAATGGAATGGGTTTGCAATGAACTCAAGTCCTGTGTTAAAGCCCTCAACGAAGTATGATGTCAGACGACTATCTCTGATGCATGAAGCCAATACTGTACAAATTGTAAGCTTTGGGAGAAACAAGCTATCAGCTGGTGATTTGACAAAAGACCAGAAGCTAGAAATATTTCTTCGAATCTTTAGCCTGGAATTCAATGACGTGTCGATTGTAGTTTTCAATGGATAAAGGCGCTGAAGGATGCGTTGCTTTCAGACGACAATCTGTGCTAGAGCTGATACAAAAAAGTGAGATGTAGCTTTAGAAGAAGCTTCTGATGTACCTGATTGGCAAGCGAACTAAAGCCTACATCTACCCAAACTATTTTCATCTCAACCTGATAGAGCCGATCTGGATGCTGAATATGATTAGCTGAGAAACACCAGAATGAGATTCATTAAATGTCTGAAAGCCAGCTGTATCTGAGGATTGAGCATGTCCGACTACAGCCATGAGACTGATGAAGCAAACGGAGCATAGAGCGACAGGAGGAGCCGTTGCTGATAAGTAAGCGATGTGATATATCTGATGAAAATGTAGGATCAGCTCTGCAAGTGTATGATGATGAAAAGTAAGGAGTACCTAAGAGGCAAAACGCGCTAGGAGAATAGATGATGAAAGCTATTACTACAGCCATTTCATGCATAATAAGCATTGAATAAAGAGGCATATTATGCCGATGATAATGAAGCAGTATCTTTGCTGATTGTTAAAATTGATGAGATGATGCCTAGCAGCAGCCATTAAAGCGGTAGTACCTAACGAAGCCATCTGTTGAGAAATGGCTAAATCAAATGCAGTAGCGAATGAAGACAAGATATCAGGCATTACCTCGCAAATGACATTGATAACAAGCAATGAATGGATTCCTATATTAGGCTGTACCAAAAGAAGCCGTATGGCGAACTGTAGCTGATGAGCGAGTGTATGATCAGTTTAATATGGAGAGAAATGTAGAGCAGTGATACAGAAGCGGTATAAAATGCTGTAGCAAGAACAGAGCCTATCAATGCTTAGTAGCAATGATGTTAAATATCGGGTATTGAACCGCAGCGGAATGCTGTAGCAAACGCATCCATGCCTTCAATAGAAGATAGCTACAGATGCAGCCGCATTTAGCAGTTGAAGCCAATGGCCCTGAATCAAAGAGAAACTTTGCTGAATGGATAACTTCATGGCAGATGAATTCTATTTGTAGCTGTAGCTAAAAGTCATTCATCATAGATAGAAATATTGAGCTTACAGCTTTGCATTCGTGATTCCAATTGGGAGGAACAAGAGAATGGAGCGGATCGGAATCAGAGGTAAACAATCTTCCTCGTGCAATATGAAAGAGAAGCATCTTGAATCTAATAGACTCTGCTTCTCAATGGACGAACTCTAGATGCTAACTTTAACCTATGGCATTGCTGAATTTTTAAGATAGCATTCGACATCCCAATGAATGATATTGAACAGACATGTTGCTGTGTTCTTCTAACAATAAAAGTCATCAGTTATCATTCGTGTCCTGTAGGCAAATATCATTTTAAAGGGCGATAGTGTTACCATCCTAGAATATCCAGATGATAGATGGAGACCATCGCAAGGGAAACCGAGCAAACAGCAATCACAAAGTACCATAGTTATCTAATAACTTGTCTCCAGCCCTTATCTCGATAGCGAAAACAATTTCGCATCGGAACCTGAACGACGTTTCACGCTGTGATGTCTCTAAATTTCGAGCATTCAGCAGCGAAATGGACCTCCTACACATCAGTTTAGTTCGATTTTGTTGCAAATGCTACAAACGTGGTGTAAGCAGTTATTTACTTATAGATTTTGCAGCTTTCCTGTATCTGATGTTGTAACCATAATATCCAGAATAAATAGAAACCCCTCAAACCAGTGAATAATAGTACCAGGGACTATGAAAATGACAGGAGGTTAGGTCGCCCGGCCTCCCTCGTTCTGGGCTTCTGGGGGTTCAACTCCAATAGATTCATCTGGGATGCCTATAAGTTTGAGCTTAAAAGCTCCCCGCTGCTAATGCATTTCATTCTTGCAAGCCCTGGTATTGGGACAATAACGACGACTATATGAAGGGACCCACCAGCAAATCTGTGATTTATGTATCTTGATAACCTTTGCAACACCTGCTTAATTTGAATGGGTATTAGCTTATACTTTTTACTATTTATTACATGGTCGGCGTTATTCATATTTCCGTTTTTTTTTCAGCTTGATCGCGCTTTGCCAATGCTCATTCTAAATTACGGTACCTTTACATTGCGAAGGAAACCGCCCATCAGATCGTAATGTTTGTTTGTAGGGTTGAACCCATGTAAGTGCCTCGCGATACAATTGGGACTGCACTTCTCACGTTATAAATGCTATTGCGGTTGTGCCATAAGCCTGAGTTTCCCACCTATAATTATTTATCCATAATCAGGAGATCGCGATCGTCATCGAAACTGATATGATGCCGATATTCGAAAAGTTGTAGAAGATGTAGAGGCTTACGAAGTAGCAGAGCTTCCATTATGTTCAGCATGCCTTGCTTCATGTTTATCCATCAAGATGTTATGAGCTTCCAGCTTATTGGAGGGGTCAAAGTAAGCTTTTGCCCATATGACGCTCATAAAGACGCCTCTATCGGTACCAAATAGCAAGTCCCTTTAACATGGAGCTACTGAGTCAACTGCAATTGGAAAGTTCCGGTTCTTACAGCCAATTTTATAAATAGATAAATTACAATCAGAAATTACACCAAATTTATAATACATCCTGCTCGATATACGCTCTGGAAGAATGGCATTCTGCACAAACAGATAGCTCCGTTTCTGTACCAAATGAGTCCAAATCCATTGAATGCGGGAATTCTCGGACTTTTAGAGGTTATCTCCATCAAAAGAAGTTCGATTTATGAGCCACAAGACGAAACTGCAGATAAAATGTCCGCTTACAATGCTTTATCAAGCATCAGAAGCCATCTTCAGATTCGTGTCATTTCAAAAGTTTGCTTCACCGCTGAACTAATGGTACCTGAGAATTTGAGTAAGAGGGATATCTTCGCTACAGTCGTCTGTTAGGGTATTCCTTGTGTATAAACCCTGTTCCAGAAGCGCATCCATCCATTTATTGCACATTTATTCGATGGAACGTATTAAAGCCAGTACGAACACTACAGGAAGATTGGAAGCGAAACTATCCAGACATCGCTTGGGGATGGCTAATCAATGTGAACGATATTGGGTAAATTGAATTTCGTAATCGAGAAAGCATAGAATATACTTACTGTATCCGGTTTACAATATCGTTTATGAATAGCATATTGTAGGTTGGTAAGGAATCATTTCAAGGTAGAAGCCGACGCGCTCTATCCGATGCTGATTCGGGATCTGGCGTTGGTATCATGTTACTACATAACACAAAACGGCGGTCTGTTGAGTAACGCAGCTGGTCAACTTATTCAGTCCCGTCAAGATGTACCTCTTGGCTGTATGTGGCCGCGTCTTCTAAGTTAGGCTTGAAGATCTCACAGAATCATGTATCAACGATTAGCTCGAGATCTTCGACATAAACCAGCACCTGTTTCCGCTCCGTTAATAAAAGCTGGCGTTGATGCCGTCAGACGCCGCTGTAATCATCTGGTGCTGATCTTGTACCTGGTCATGATGGTCATGGTTCTTCAAATGGTTCAGGTAAATGTGCGAGTCTGTTACCGATTTCCTCATCACAGCATATTGCAGTTGTTTTCCATCCACAAGACCAATGACCTGTCCGATACCGCTTTTCACAGATCCAGAACTCCATGGGCTCTGGTTATTATGGCCTGTAATCGACCTTGGTATCTGGAGCCTGTCATCGAAAAAGTGTTGAGCTTACCGAAAAGCCATCTATGGGGGATCAATACGTTCATTTCACAGGATGGTTTTGATCAGGATGTTCGGCCTGTCGCTCTCCGTTACGAACATGCATTCACACATTGGCAACGGCCTAGAGACATTGATAGTCCTGTACTTTAGAGCCATTTCTTATCACAGACATTGTTAATATGTAATTCAGGCCAGTACGGCGAGTTTGGCAAATCATTACAAGTGGACTCTGGATAAGCTCTTCCTTGAACAGGGATACAGTCATGTCATTATATTAGAAGACGATTTATTAGTGGCCAGTGACTTTCTTTCAAATTTTCGCCATGCTGCGAATCTGCTGGATTTGGACGGAAGGTGATTTATGCTTGTGATTACCACAAGCCCTTCGGAACTGATCATAATTTAGGGTCATGTGCGTATCAGCTTTCAACGACGTCGGTCGAAGCGATGTGGCTACGAATACCTCACGATTGTTCCGTACAGACTTTTTCCCAGACCTGTACGTCAGCATTTGACATGGCTCATACTGGTCTAAATGTTGCGTAATGTAGAGGCTGGATGCTGAAGAAAGCATTCTGGCAGGAGCTGTCCCCAATGTGGCCTACAAATCATTTTGATTGGTGGTTAAGGTAATGTCGTTCGTTAAGACGTAATCACTCTGAATGCGAATTTTATAGGACCAGTTCTGCCACACGCGGCCGAGTCTGTATTGCTCCTGAAGTCAATCGAGTACGACACATTGGTCATATTGGTGTCAATTGCAACAGTGACAAGCAAGGGCAATCAGATTATAACGTAGATTTGAGCTCTTCCAACCTGCCTTCAGATTCGTTTTTAGATGTAGAGTCGTGGTAGCGGATTTTTCGCATTTGATCTGAACTAGTCTTGAAGGGTTCAGTGTCGGTTCCATACGATTCTGTGGAGTCTTTGCGGCGTCCAAACTATGATCGGAGGCTGACTGATATGGTGAATCGCGCTGAGATCCTTAATCCGTTTGATACATCGGAAATCAGTAATTTGGTCCGAGGGGCTCCCGGCCAAAAATTCCTTCAATCGGGTCTTATACATCTGGTACACTTTTCTAATATCGAAAATGCAAATGAATCCGAGATTGACATCAGCATAGACAGTTTTCAAGAATCAAGATGAATATGAAAGTTTACAGAAAGTTTTGTTGCTGTCTCATTACTCGGAACAACGTTCCTTTTATAAAGGTACCAAAGGAGCAGCACCTCTTTATCATGTATTCATTATTGTTTGAAGGTCTTCTGGAACTCAGTTTACCCAATAATAACAAACTTCTAATTGCCAATGCTCGCACTTGTGTCTTTCTACCTGCCAGCCTTCGAGAAGTTACAAATTCCGGCATTGTTGCAGTGATCAGTGAAGAAGGTTCGTCCTGCGATGTGGCCTGTCAGACCAAGGATATTTTCTGTCATCCGGGAAGATTTCCTGATGTTAGTGATGGTATTATTATGTAGTGTGATATATTCATATTTCTTAGTATGATATTCAGCATTGCTGATGGAAATCGTACTTCCCCTGCGAGCGCAATGCTTGGTAAGCGATATCCAATATCATATTGTGAGTTTTGAACTTTCATAAAATGTTGCAGGTCATTGGACGGTAGCGAGAGCAATCCTCGTTATCATCGAAGGCCACTGGATTCGGACAGCAACCCGTTGTCAACTGGGGCCGAACATGGGACTGTTTCGCTGAGGCAAAAAACTCGAAATGTGAAGCTCAATCAGCCGGAGCGATTCGTCTCTGTCCATGTTATTCAGTGGGATTGATTTAAGGCTGTTGCATATTCAGTCTGATTAAAGCAGACGTAAAGTCTTCATGAAAGCTTTTCTGATTATTATCCAAAATAATATTGTGATGGATTGGGTGGTTAACGTCGTATCTGTAAAGATTTATGAGCTGATTGTTGGCTGTGAATTCTGCTCACCAGGTTCGGAATTCGATATTGGGGAATAGTTAAACCGCAATGGAGATTTCACCAAGGCGTTTGATTCTATTTTGCAATGAGATGGCTGGCATTCGAACGTTCCTTTATTCGGTTCTTAATCTGCTATGGTCCCGGCCGATTCAGGCTTGAAAGTTTATATTATCTTGCCAGGCTAAAGTCTGAATGCCAATACTTTATGATAAGAAGTTCTAATAGCCTCATCAGCAAGCACAAATGGCAATCTATTCATATTGACTTTGCAATACATTACCATCTCATGTCAACCTCATCGAAATCGCCTTGATCAACTTGGTCCATCTCAATGGGCAGCCTTCACCGATTTGCATTGTACGGAGCTACATGAGCTTCATAAAATGTGAAGTACAGTATGGTTTTTTTAGTCTCAACTCACAACATCGTCAAGCTCGATCTTGACAGGCACTGCCCTCATATTTTGTGAATACAATCCAGTCAAGGTTTCTAGCCGGGCGTGGCCAGGACACAGCCCAGCCGGACGAGAAAGAGAGAACGACTCGTCATACTCTACACCATCTATCGATCAAGCGACTTTAAATGACGTATTTCTTATATCAAGAATTCGACAACCTGTGTTTCAGGTTCGACTATTGCTGTCTAGTTGGTGGTATCTGATCTCGTAGCTGGCCTGCTCTATCCGAATATTTTAGAGAAATTGATGCGGGAAAGGGTTTCTGTCTGTCGACGGATGCGCAGCCTTCCATCCGTCGACGGACAGAATTGTGCGTAGCCGTTGGGATCCCCCTCTACAGTAGGTTCGATATTACCCATGTGGCGGATCGCACATGCTGACATGCCTTTGGATGGGATAAGAGGAATCGTATCCTGGAAGTCTGTGACGAGAACCTTGCCAGCTCCGCAATACGATGTGAGCTTCTGATTGTTGTCACCCTAAATCTCAAGACGATTCACTTAACGTATGACTTTGATCAATAAAACGCCTTATCAGCTGTGTAACAGTTGAAGTATGAAGTGGGAACTTAATTTTAGCAGCTTTAAAGCAAAAAATGTTTTTTTCTCTTTCGTCATTTCTTTTTTCAAAGGGCTACGTGATTGCAGTTTTATAGAAATCCGAACCGGAATCATAGATCAATAAACACGCCTTATATCAGCTACTGTGCTTGTACTGGCTGCACTGCCAATGCTGCAACTGCGAGAGGCAGAATTTTCGCAACGCTCTCTCATTCTTGGAGGGGCCGTGACGTCTGTCTGACCTTCACGTAATATGGATGTCCTTGCTTGTAAGCCAACTTGACGAGCCATAAAATCAAGCTGCAATAAGCAACTGGCAGCAATAATCTAACACAGTTCATTCACGTGCATCGTGCAATCAATCACGGTTTATCTATGGAGACATAGCAGAATAATGGCGAAATTCTTGCGCAAAGCAACGAAAGGAGATACAGCCGCAATGATAATGAAAGCTGGGAAACCAGCAGGGGACCTCGACAGCCTCTTGAAGGTACAGGGTTCAACTCCCTGTAGGAATGGGCCATCAGGTGACTGCCTTAACTGTTAAAGTCCCTAAGCCCTCCGAATGGCTGGCATACGATCATCTTTCATGAGCTGATTTATCTCTAAAGTTGTTAAGTAGGAGAACCTGGACCTCGTACAGGCCCCAAATTAGTGACATTAGGGTTATTGTGCCGCCTACTCTGCCGAAAAATGCGAACAAATTGTGCAATCCAATCCAATCCAATGATGATAGAGAGATGGAAGTTTTCATGGGTCAAATCCTGTATCCTGTTTTTGTATGTAATTCCCCATAATCAGGACAAGGTGTCAGAGCCCTCCCAGTTGCAGTTCAGCAGCGCGCACAGTCCCAGTCCCGTTCTTCTCTCCCTTTCTCTTTTCTTTGCTTTCATTCACGTTTTGAATACAAACGGAATTTCGGTTTGTATTCAAACGAAAGGTTCAATTCAGCTCCGTTCTTGCTGTGTATTGAAACTACGATCATCGCAATGTTGTAAGCGGGTAAGCTTGCGTGCAGACGTTAATAAATTGCAGTTCAACACTAAAGAACTCTTTATGAGAATGAATTCAAAAGCTGGGATGATCCTCAGGTCGAGGCCCGGCAGGAACGCCGAGTCGGCCCAGTACGTGACTCCGACGCAGAGGGAAAGGCGGGGACGGCGCAACCCCGTGGCGTCACGGTCCTCGCAGTGCCCGTTACATACCCCCCTGACTGGCCATGCCGGAGAAACTCCTGTTCGGCTGGGCAGTTACTTCGCGCTTGAACACGTTCTCCAACTGCAGTATTCGCCCGCCGCACCCGACGGGTTCCGCCCTTGTGAAAATCGTCCAGCGCAGCTTGATTGATGTTGCAGACAGGCTCCCACGTGTCATAAGACTCGTCTAGACCTTTCCAACGAATCAGGTACTCCTCCTTTCCATTTCGAAAACGACGTCGCAGCAGATTCTCGACTTCATGAACATCAGGCTCGTTGAGGTCAACGTCGTCATTCTGCAGAAACTGGTCACAATCGATGATTCGACGCGCAG
>RBZT01000322.1:0-13529 GCA_003693705.1 Polymyxa betae
TCCCAAAAAAAACAGCGTACGCAGTTTGACGAACTGCGCACGCAATGGCTCCTGATAACGGACGCATAAATCTGATGCATAACAAAGATGCGAACCTGATGGAAGTATGACGACGTACCTTAATATTAATAGGCTCGACCCCCGAGAGGTCCGTACGGCATCCGTACGGACCGAGCTGGATTTGGGTCCTGGGATTCGAGCTGGAATAAATCAGAGTTGATAACGAGCTGTAATTCGTGTGTGTCAATTTAGTAGCGTATCGCGATTGGAGGATCCGCTCCATCCCGTGAGAATCGATTCTCCCGTAAGAATCAGGAAAATCGACGATTCTTAAAATGCGTGAAGATCCTAAGTTTGATACCCCCTAATGAGTCCAGCATTTGAAGGTCATTGAGCGTTATGATCTCTCAGATGATCGCAGTAGCAACGAAAACAGTGAGCAGCCTGACGAAATGTCGACACTTTTACAGCAGATGAAACGAGCCAAAACTCAGAGTGCGTCTCGCTACATTGACTTAAGGTTCATTCGCCCCACCAGTAACATGTGTTAGAGGTTTTGTAGTATGTCCAAGTTGGCATTACCTGATCATCGAAAGCGCTTACTGCTAAAGATGGAGGGTGGAGGCAGAGGGTCAGCAGTCCTTTGCCGGAAGCAGCTGACAGCGTCTACGAACGTGGAAGTCGATGTTGAGGATAAGAGAGCAATATAATGAATGAATGTATTATGAGCCGGGTGGCATCTTATATAGAATTATAATATCATCGCTCTGTCATATATCGGAAAAGCCCGCCACGGAGTTTTGACCGCCTGTGTTGCATGGTCAAGCTTGACTCTCTTGTTTGGTCAAAGAGGCCTGAACGTTAGTTTGAACTTCAACACGCCCCCTCAAACTGATGTCTGGTGATTTGACAAATGCTTCCGTGCAAGTATGAAATTTTCTGGTGGTAGTCGGTTTGGTGAGTCCGTCCGCGAGCATGCTGTCGGTTGGAACGTAAGTAACGGCGACTTGCGCATCCTTGATCATCTGCCGGACGTAATGATATTTGACATCGATATGTTTGGATCGATTCTCAGTTCTGTTATTGCAACAGACGGCGATGCATCCTTTGTTGTCTTCAGCAATTACTGTTGGAGTTTTGGCTGGAAAACCCAGCTCAGCCAAGAGTTGGCGAAGCCACACCGCTTCTCGAACTTCTCCGCACAGAGCAACATATTCAGCTTCGACCGACGACAAACTCGTGGATGTTTGGAGCTTGGATTTCCAGGCGATGGGTCCACCAGCAAGCATGAAAATGTAACCTGTTGTTGAACGACGCGTGTCGCGATCACCTGCCCAATCTGCGTCGGAAAATCCGATAGCCTCTGCATCTGTATGCTGCCTTTCGAATAAAATGCCTTGTCTCTTCGTACCAGATAAATAGCGAAGGACACGCTGTGCTGCCTTCCAGTGCTGCGGTCCAGGGTTGCTTATGAAACGACATAGGGTTCCCACAGCTGTACTGATATCTGGTCGAGTATTAGATGATATCCAGTTTAGGCTTCCGACAAGCTCTGCGTATGGGACTTGCTGCATCCTTGCCTTTTCGTCGTTACTTTTCGGACACATTGCCGTGGTCAGATAGAAACCTGGCTGATTTGGTGTCTCGGCAGGATTGCAATCAATCATTCTAAATTTTGTCAGGAGCTCATCGATATACTCTTCTTGATTGATGAAGATGGATCTATGGTCAGGATCTTGATAGATTTGCATGCCCTTCAGGCGTGTGGGTTCCCCCAAATAGGTCACCTCCCAAGTTTACGAAATCAGATCGATAATCGATTTGCAGATGTGTTGGTTGTTGTGCGCCAGAAGGATGTCATCTACATGGACGCCAAGAAAACGATATTGTCGCCATCTCGGTGTATGTAGATGCATGGATCGGCGATAGTCCGTCGGAACTGGAGCTTATTGATCAGGAAGGAATCCAGCTGCTGGTTCCAGATCATGCCAGCCTGTTTTAGGCCGTATAAGGCTTATTTCAATCTGCAGACAGCTCTTTCTTGGACAGAATTTACAAAACTTTCGGGTTGCTTCATGTAAATTTCTTCGCTAATATCACCATTTAAGAACGCCCCGACAACGTCAGTCTTGTAAAGTTGCAGAGAATATTGGGCTGCAATAGCCAGGAGGACGCGAAGCGATTGTTGATGGGCTACCGGCGCGAATGTTTCGTCATAGTCGATGCCGGCACGCTGTGAGAACCTCTTGACAACCAATCTGGCCTTAAACTTACGAACAATTCCATCGTTCATCAGATTGGGCTTCACACTGAATACCCATTTGCACGCGATAGCTTTTCGTCCGGGAGGTAGTGATTGTAATGTCCATGTTTTTAAGTCCGTCAATTGTTTCATTTCTTTAGCCATAGCGTCATACCAGTGTCCAGAGAACCTGCCTGATAACGCTTCAGATACGGATTGAGGAACGTGTATATCGGTGGTCTTGAGGTTTTTGTAATCTGGCATTTGAAGGTCTTTCAGGTTCGTGGGAGCCGATTGAGGGCTGGTGGATACTTGATTGGCGCTTGCGGTCTTCCACCACTCGCCAGGGGGCCGTCTTGCACGAGTGCTTGAGCGTCTAATCTGAGGGGGCTCGTCCGTATCAGGTCGTAAATCAGGGTGACTTGTGACTGAATTTTTGGAAGTCGCATCAGCGTCATCTGGATTGATTTCATTGATTTGTGCAACTTGAGTTTCATTGGTGCAGGAACCCACTGGAAACAGCAGATGGAGCTCCGCTTAATCTGAAAGTTGATCGTCGCTCATCGAACGCGGGCCGTCGCGGCCAAATGCGAATGTAAAGTCGTTTTCATTAAATTCGACATCTGTACTCACCAGCTCACGTTGCGAAATTGGGTCATAAAGCAGGTAGGCCTTCTGTGAGCTCGCATAGCCAATATGAATCGCTTTTTGTCCTCCAAAGTCCAGCTTTTTCCTCTGATGGTCATGAATGTGTCGAAAGGCGGTACAGCCGAAAACACGTAGGTAATGCAGATCTGGGGTTTTGTGGAAAAGTGCTTCATACGGAGTGGTGTGGAGATCGAGAGAAGAGTGAGGCCGTCGGTTGTAAATGTGTGTTGCAGCCTGGATAGCCCAGGGGAAAAACGATTGAGGTAATCGGGAATGCGCCAGAATGCTCAATGTCATGTCAGTCAGAGTGCGGTCCATTTTTTCGGTTAACCCATTTGATTCGGAATCACCCGAAACGGTGGTTCGGTGATGTATGCACTTGGACTGGAGAAATATTCTTGCTGCCTGAGACATGTACTCGCCACCATTGTCAGTTTGAAATTCCTTGATCGAAACGTCATGTCGGTTGGTGAATGCAGAAACGAAGCATTTGAAGTTGTCAAATTGTTCGGACTTGTGCTTGAGCAGAGCAACGGGACAGAATCTTGTGCTATAGTCGATATAGGTAACAAAATAGCGATGGCCTTCGATTCCAGTGGTTGAGAACGGCCCCATCATGTCGCTGACAATGAGCTCTTCCGGCAATGATGATTAAACGGGCTGCACACCGGGAAAGGTTTTCTGGTCATTTTTCCCAGGATACACGGCTCGCAAAACTTCGGCTTTTCTTTGCTGATTTCTGATCCTAATGCTCCAATGTACCAAGACGCCGAATATCATCGAAATTGGTGTGAGCGAGTCTTAGATGCCAAGTGCCAAGCGGGATCGGCTGTTTTCTTGAGCTGGCAAATGCGCCAGTTTGATGAATTGGAAGTGAATCCGGTTTTAGACGATACATATTATCAGGGCTTTTCTTAATCTGAGCAATGACATGACCTCGAGGTGGCTGGAAGTCTTTGTCACTGAAAATGGTCAAATAGTCGTCGGATATGAGAAATTTAAGGCCGATGCTTGAGGCTTGACCGGGCGAGTACAAATTCTTTCCAAGGTTGGGTACAACGAGAACATCACTTAATTTCAGCTGACTTCGGCCAAGCGTAATTGAGCAGCTCCCACGTCCGAGAGCGTGTATGAGTGAATTGTCTCCGAGCTGTACGACGAGATTACTGTGTAGTGACTCTAAGGCAGAAATCGTTGATGAATCAAAAGTCATGTGATTGGAGCAGCCGGTGTCAAAGCATGCTGAGGGTAACAATTTCTTATAGTCGTTTATCTTGTATGTATAGAATTGGGTACAGGTTAAACTAATACTAATGAACAGCATGGCCGACTTAGCAGCTTGGGCTAAGGCGTCTAAGAAAGCAGCAGCAACTAGCATCAATGGTGCATGCATCTTCAAGATACAAGGGATACGATGCCTTAGGCGTACATGTCGGCTCGGTTCATATCGATTCTTGCCAAAAAACCTCTCATTAAGGAAAACAATCAATATCCCATGTTCTCTGGGATTCAATCCTATGGATACATCACCTCTCCTATATACCCAGGACGAGATACGTTGTTCAGGTAGCGAAATTGGCTCTACCTTATCGCTATTGATTGTTTGCTTGACGTATAGGTTTGGAATTCGAAGGCTACGAACGCCGAAGGCATGAAGAGAGAGTCCAACAATGCGACAGCGACTATAGCAGTTTCAAGCCCTATGAGAGAACAAAAGACCCTAAACACCCTTTCAAGCAAAGTGGATTTTACGGTGTCGACTTTCTTTCAAAACACTTGGCAAGCGGATGGGATCCTTCACGTCAGTTCAAGTCAGATTTCATGTACCATTTGGGAGTAACAATTTCGGTCATTATTGATGTAATGCTCTTTACTAAGTGAGCAATCAGAAAGTTGCCAAAACGCTAATCCAGGCGCTTGACTGTGAGCCTGGCGGTACCGGGCTCGTCTTCGACCAAGAAGCTCGCCTCGCTGAACAAGACATGAACATGCTGCCGAATGTCTGGGACCATGGCACCAAGCTACCTTGGGCTTTGATTAAAGGCAGCCGAGCGGAGATCTCTGGGAGACCGAAGAATCTGATGCGGCCCGGCAGTAACCATTTTATTGAATTGCCATTTACAAAACTGATATGGATGCAATTTAGGATCTCCAGAATTATTCAATCCCTACATACAATCTCAAACTCTGGTGAAGAACGCTCAGTGGCATTTGATGCTACATGGACTGTTCAAATTCCTGACCAAAGGACGCTTCGGTACAGACAGCAACGCAATATGTTCTCAACTTGCATTGTATTCGCTTTTTGACAAGCTTTCGGAATGCTATTCCTCCGTCATCAAGCGATCGCGTCTTGAGATTCTACAATTGCAGTTAGCCGAAGCGTTAACTTTGCTGGAAGAGGTGTGCTGATCAAACCGGTTTGTTAACATATAGCTGATTGATAACTTCAGCAAGTACCAAGTATGTTGATGACGCTGCCTGTACATTTTGTCCTGCATGTTGTTGGGCATATCTTTCAAGATTTAGGGCCTTTAACCGGGTCTTCATGGAATTTCTGGTCGGAAAGGTTTATGCGACCTGCAAAGTCCATGAGCCATGCAACTAAAGGTCAGTTAGTCAATATTATGAGTAATTATGCAGATTAAGTCGCTATCGCATGCTTCAGGTAAAGCGGGAGTCTAATCAATCCCGAAAATTGAATTCTGAATAGGCATGAACATCATGGGACTTTCACTCACAGTGCAGAAAGAGTTTGGACCTTCGGAGAATCTGTAGATCTTGATGACAACCATTCACGACACTTTGGCCTGGAGACAGCTGTGCATTTCAAGCAAGACGATTTAGAGCTTGGTATAAAGATGCTCCACGAAAAATGTACTATCACTGATTGGAATTAAAGGTCGGCTGCACGAAGCATTGTTCTTATCAGTGGAGGATGACAGGAATGCAACTATGTCACTGAATTCAAGTCTCCAAAGACCATTCAATGATTCAAAGCTACAGCATCACGCAATGGCGTTCTTTCAGCAAAACAAGAGCCTACTGATCCCGTTTCTCAAAGAAAATGGATTTGACCATTCGTTAATTGCAGCGTTACAAGGTAACCAAGCTCATCAGTAGGTAGTTAGTAGATTTCATCATACTTGTCATGTTCGAATTGTGGTTCTGGCTTTTATGAAAGCGATTGCATCATTGTCAATATTATAGATATATTCTCACATTGTTAGATTCGAAGTTTATTTGAATTGTTGTCTCATTTGGGTTGGGTGGAAAGGCCGGAAGGGCCGAAGATCTCGTTCGTTTCGAGAATCTTCTCAGCCCTTTCCCCGGTTGTTTTTATTATTATTCGGCTTATCGGTATTCAATTCCTTTTGGTTAGGCTTGGTTGGCTACGGGGCAAATGCACGCGAGATAGAAGAATGAGAGTCCAGAGGTCGGGAGAGCTTGGTCTCCCTACCTCGTGGCGGCTGGGGTCCGGACTGCGCCACGGACCTAGCCGCAGAAATTTCATAGGGGTGTCTTGTCATATATTACCTTCGTGGCCGACAATAGCGGTATCTGTTCCTCGTTCGCCTAACTTGTGGTTCGCTCTCTCGTCCGGATACCTAAAATTGATGTCTCATTTCGGTTGGGTGGAAAGGCCGGAAGGGCCGAAGATCTCGTTCGTTTCGAGAATCTTCTCAGCCCTTTCCCCTCCAACCTTCATGGCCTTTCTGCCCGCCCGCTCGTTGGCTCAGCTGTTTCTACTCGACAGCCTTTTTGTCTGCTCTGTCTCTATGATTGGTTTCTCATCATAAACTGGGTTCTGTTCGAACCTGAGTCGGTTCATTAATGTTCTGTTCATTTCCGAAATCCTTTATTGTCAGTTGCATTCCGTCCTGCGGTAGGTTGCTTTAATTGTCTGCAGAATCTGGGTTGAGTCTGTTCGGCGGTAGCGGGTATAGCATGATGAGCGCCATCTGCCCATCGCTTGGATTAAGTGGTCAGTGACCTTCATTTCACAAAGTTCGGTGGATCCACCGATTCGTAGGCTGTGGCCCTTGTATCGTCCGTCTGAGATTCCGATACTCTTCAATGTTTTTTTTAGCCATGTGGTGAACGCCTTTCGGGTGATGGGTCGGTTCTGTGCGTCCGAGAATAGTGGGTCGGTAGCCTTGCAGTTGGCTCGTTCGATAATCAGGTTCTGAAGGGCCGTTGCGGCACAGGCTTCGGTGTCTTCAATGGGATGGATGACTTTGATGGCCAGTCGCCATGTGTTGGTCTTACCTTCGAGGAGGGTAAGAGACGCGGTCCCTTCGCTGAGTGTGTATGTCCATTGTCCGAGCGTCGGGTGTGTGGAAAAAAGTGGTTGTCGGCAGTAATCTCCCCGGTCGGTACAGTCCTTCGCGTCCAAGTAGCGTGATCGATAGCATTGTCATATCGAGGGTGGTCCT
This sequence comes from Polymyxa betae, assembly GCA_003693705.1. Taxonomy (NCBI): domain Eukaryota; phylum Endomyxa; class Phytomyxea; order Plasmodiophorida; family Plasmodiophoridae; genus Polymyxa; species Polymyxa betae. The sequence goes on from RBZT01000322.1 coordinate 7,327, forward strand.
GATGATGCCGGATCTCTTCATCTTAATTAGCATCCATAAGAAAATTGGACGTCGCGTGTCGGCTTGTTGGGCTCCGTGTAAGATGTGGAGTCGGCGCATCATTGCCTCTAGTAATGGCATCTCTTCCAACAAATTGAGGGGCTTTGATCCAGCGGTCAGATAGTGGCTGATGCCATAAAGGTAGTTCTTCAGTGTTGGATAGCTCAAGCCTCCCTGATCCTTGGGTTTTCGGCCTTGGTCGAAGACATACAGAACGAGGTCGGATTCCGACGGCTTAGCGTAGTCCACACCGTAACGTTCGCACCATTTGGTAAAATTCTTCCATGCGGAAGTGTATGCATTCAGGGAATTGGTTGCGAGAGATTGAGCCAATTCTAGTCTGGCCTCTTCCACCAATTCTGGGTTCTCGTGGGCTAGGACAGTCTCCCAGGACATTACGATCCGTGAGGACCTTCAGGTACTGTTCTGTTCACCTCACTTTGATAGTTCGTTCGTCTTGAGGGACTTGGCCTTCCTGTAGTTTGGCTCACGCTCGGTGTCTCGGATCTGGATAGACTTCGCCTTCTTTAGGGCCTTGGCCCCTTCCTTGGATAGGTGGAAAGGAAGCGTTCTCTTCTTTATACTCATGGTAGCAGTGTGATGGGTCTGGTCTCCCTCTCTCGTGTCTCTTCCGATTCTAGGTCCGTGGCGGACTTCTTCGCTTCATGTTATGTTTCATTAGTGCCCTGCTCATATATTCTGCGTTTTATTGATTTGCGTTTAAGGGGCTTCTACTCTGCCCAACTTGTCAGCCCGCAGAACACGTTTCCCTTTCAGGGTCTCTGGGCAGTGGCTGTTACGTGATAGTGCATGGTGTTGGTAGTGCCTGCAATGTGCACGAGCGTGATGCGACATCTGTGTGATAACTCGGCATAAAATATCGACTTCAGAATGTCGTTGATGACGGGGTCTGTTCGGGAGCGGCGGTTGGTCATTGCATGGACATTGCCTTCATTATCGGTGTGGATAATTACAATGGCGCCCTGCCAAGCACGGCCCCAAAGTGTGAGGGCTTCGAGGACCGCTCGGAGCTCTCTCGCTCCGATGCTTTCTTTTTGGTGGGTGGTTGGCCATGGTTCTTGAAACCATTCTCGGGTCTATGCATTCCAGCCACCCATTCCCCAATCCGAAGCATCGGTGAATACTCCTATATCAGAGGCATTCTTCTCGCATTCGGGAATAATCTCATATGATGCGTTCCAGGAGTCAATGAACTGGAGCCATATCCGCAAATCCTCTTTGACGTAAGCGGGAACTGGCTGGGTGCAGAACCTGGTAGTGTTGGTTCGGACCTGTTGGCGCAGGTGGAAGAGGAAGGTCCGGCCTGCCGGCATGATCTGGGCGAGGTAGTTTAGGGTGCCAATTAGCTGCTGGTATTGGGTGATCGTTGCCTTGTTGGCCAGCAGGAACTGCGAAATCTTTGCCTTTGCCTTTGCTAATTTCTCTGGAGGGATGGAGACTCTCATCGTCTCGGTGTTGAATTGGAGTCCTATATATGTCTGGCAGGTCGAAGGGCTCTGGCTCTTTGTCGCATCTAATCGAATGCCCAGGCGGTTGGCTTCTCGTTGAAAATAGAGTTGATTCCGTCTCTCGTCTATTTCTGAGTGTCCGATGCCAAGGAAATCGTCCACATAGCATAGTAGGTTGGTAAACTGTCTCGGGTATTTCTGCTGGAGGATCCAAATCATGAACTCTGTGGCCTCGTGCCATAGTCCAGGAGAGCGTCGGCTTCCGAATGAGATGGTCGTATGAATGTAGTAGCGTGAACCGATGCGGAACATCAGCCACGCTCTAGAGGTTCTGTTCAATTTGATATGGTGGAAGGCTTCTGATACGTCTTCGCTCCAAATCAAGACGTGATCGTGCTGTCTCTTGATCGCATGGATAATACTCATCACTTCCTTGAGGCGTGGTTTGATATCGAACTGGCTCGGATCGATATGGGAGTTCACGGCGTCAGGGTGATCATTGCATGATAAATCATGGATAAGTCGGTCTAGATGTCCTTTCTTTGGAACGGTATAGACTGGACAGGTTATGAAGTGAGGAAAGGGATTTTAGTCACGCATGAAGGGGCCGACGAAGTGACCTTGCATGTGCTCTTTACGTAAGGTCGCGAGGAATCTTTGCAGTGAATCGTCATGCTTTTCCTGCGAATCCCATTCTCTTGTTCGATTGGTCGGGCCAGTGTATCGGATATCTGCTCCTTCTGTGATACTGTTGCAACACCGGGAGGCTCTTTGCTGCTCTGGGTGCTGCTGGAGCTCTAGAATCCAGCGGCTGTGGTTGAGCCATGGTTGGACTTCGAGTCCTTGTTCCATCAGTTGAACCCGATCTGAATGTGGGGAGAATCGCAAGACGGCTTCTGGGTCGTCGTATGGGTTCGTTTTGCTAGTATCTTCTCTCACTAGACTAGGGTTCTGATCTATCGCTATAGGTCTGCAACTGGAAAAGTTTTTTGTTAAAATGGTATGCTCATCTACCGTGGCTATAGTCAAGTAATAGTTGGAATTGGAGGGTTTAGTAGAAGACTTGGCTTCAGAAGCCTTCTTGCAGAGCGGTTTATGGCTCCAGCGGATTCGGTTGCCGTATTCGCAATTTTTCATGACGTGATCCTTGCATCGCTCACGCCCTTCGTCGTCATAGCCAGCGTGAAGTCGGTTCTTGACATCCGTGCGGCGGCGCTTTGGATCGGATCCAGCAGATTCGGGGCGATGTGCAAGTCGGTGGTTGAGCTTCAATCGCTCTTCGTCTTCCATGTTATACTCCAGGAAGATCGCGTATCTCCCTGGAGAACATTCAGCATTGCGACGCTTACGCTGATCGTATTCTGAAACGGCGCGCCATGGGTAGGACATGGCTCGTGTTTGGACAATCAATGAATGGTGTAGCATCGAGATGATGTACGAGCGGGGGGCATTATTCTTGGCGAGGGTGTAGATGACTGTTTGATGGACTTCGTACCATGCAAGGAGGTTGGGGACGTCTCGGCGGCTGTTGGCGGATTTGAGGACGCGCTGCTCGCCGTCTTGGATTACGACGGTGTGCAGGTCTTCTTTCGATGAATCGTTGGAGGGCATAAGGGTCGCATAATCAACGAACTTTCCGTCTAGGATTCTTGCTCGAACCTCAGTCGGGACGGCCAGGAAGGCCTCACCATAATTAGGGTTGGTCTTCTTGTTAGATGAAAGCTCTCTCTTCAGAGCTTCAACCTCACCAAGGAGGGTGCGTTCTCTTTTCAACGCCGCCTCCTGGTTGGCTTTTTCTCTCTTGAGAAAATTATGCTCCATTCGCGCGTTGTTCTTATCGATGATGGCTTGAATGTCGGTAACAGAGATTGGCGGAGCGGGGGAGTTGTAGGATGAAGGAGGAGGTGGATCGCTGCTGGTGGATTCATTAGCACTCTCGGAGCTGGAGGAGTGGTTGCTGGCTGCGGTTTGTGATTGTGAAGGGGAGGAGGAATCGTTGTAGTCCGATGCCTCCGAGGAGGCATCCCCCATGCTGTTAGGGCTGGAGGCTTTCGCCTTGGAGGTCCTGGTAACAGGCATGGTGATGATGCAAATGCACGCGAGATAGAAGAGTGAGAGTCCAGAGGTCGGGAGAGCTTGGTCTCCCTACCTCGTGGCGGCTGGGGTCCGGACTGCGCCACGGACCTATCCGCAGAAATTTCATAGGGGTGTCTTGTCATATATTCCCTTCGTGGCCGTCAATAGCGGTATCTGTTCCTCGTTCGCCTAACTTGTGGTTCGCGCTCTCGTCCGGATACCTAAAATTATCATTCAAAATCAGTCGAAATTGAATAAATTGCCAGTTTCGGATACTTGAGAATCCTAAGACCCTGGTTTAAGTAAATAGACCCCGTGGCGCAATTGACGCTTGCACGAATCAGATTGCGAGTTGGTCTATTTCCAGATCTATTACGGAATATGATCTCCGTGGGGTCCTTTTCTGAAACAGACTTCTATTTCAGGTCAAGAATACGCAATAAAATTGCATTTTTATCATGGATCCTATGGTTGCTGCTGCTGTTACAGGGGGTCTGGTGGTTTCATTAACGACCCTAGCGGCTGGAATGATTGCAGCAAAAACCCTGGTTCTGGTGTCGGTTGCAGTGACAGGAGGGGATCGTTGGCTGGGCACACGTTGATATCTGCTCGGAGTTCATTTGCACAGGCTAGATTTCGGCAATTACAATTCTAAAACTACAATGAAGCTACTCTGGAAGCAAGGTAACTATTACGAACAAAGAACCGGAACGTGAGAGTTATTGCAACAAACTGCGCCCATTCAGAACAGACGCAGAATTTGTTGCGGCACTCACACAAAAACTGTTCATCTATTTCTTGATAAAGTGATGGGCGATTTACTTTGACCGCAATTTCTGAAATTGTCCGAGGCGTCTATTTACTTGAACCAGGGTCTAAATCCTGTTGAAAATATTGCCTTAGGCGATTTTGTCACTTCGTCCCATGTAATGCACCGGGGAAGGCTTTTTCGCTCACAGCATTATGAACGCAAACGAGTCCTAAAGACAAGTAACCAAATGATGCAAGTTCGAGAGGCCATATTGTCGTCCCAAAATTCGTTTTGGTATGCCGCCGCTGACTTCTTCACATCAATCAACATCAGGGACGACGCTGCACCGACATGCTTAGCGTTTGTCGAATGGTACCGGTCTCCAACTAAGCGTCGTTCGGGATACGATGAAGATGATGAGACTTCACTGCAGAGAACATATCCTATGACTCCCTCAGAGAACAAAGGATGGTGTCGATGGGTATTCATAGAGAATGTTGAGCCTGTGAATAGAATGCTTGGAAAGGTAGAAGGTCAGACAGGATACTATGATATACGAACAGGACGAACGGAGGAACTGAGCTAACTCTAATCCATAAAAATCCAAAGTATGTGTATTTCTTCAAAAAACTTACTGAGTGCAACCGATTGTACCAGTTAGAATTTGGAAAGCGAAAAGAAATAATAACACAAGGAAAGATACTGAAAACCCATTTTGAAACTAAGTTGAAAAAACAAAAATTCCTCTATAAGCCAATCTTAGCGTTTACAGCCAATATTAGCCAATAGTGCAATCCCTACACAGAGCTTATGTTAGCTTACATAGCTGAAGGCCAGCAACAAGTTAGGCTATCCATTCTAGGTCTTTCAGCTTGTCCTTGGCTTGAATCGTCTTCGACTTCAGAGCATCGAGAGCATCGTCAACAATGCCTTGGATTCGCTTCTTCTATAAACAGCATTTCCTAATCGTCAGTCTTGTCGACTATGACTTGGCCATGCTCAGCTGCATCTTCATCGTAGTCTCAGCATCGGGTGCATCCTCGTCGCTAACAACGCCATCAACCTGAAACCCTTCAAGAAGCATTACTTCCAAACAGCCGCTACAGCAGCCACTGGCAAGAGGCTTTCAACAATGAGCTCCTCAACCTTACAAGCAATCAGACATGGGAACTGTCCACGCTGCCTCCAGGTCGAAAGGCAATCACTTCCAAATGGGTGTTTAAGGTCATATCAAGAGAAGATGGCTCGATAGACAAGTTCAAGGCACGCCTAGTTATACGCTGTTTTTCCCAAAGACCTGGTATCGATTACGATGAAACGTTCTCTCCTGTTGCACGACTTGACACAGTTCGAATGGTGTTTGCGATTGCTGCAAAGGAAAAGCGTTCGCTGAGGCAGCTCGATGTTGTTGGAGCCTTTCTTCAATCTGAGCTCCCAGAGGAGATATACATGGTTCAACCTGAAGGACTTGAGGGAGCCCAACCCAATTTGGTATGCAAGTTAAAAAGAGTTTATATGGCCTTAAACAGGCTGGACATGTATGGAACAGGACGATAAACGAGTTTCTGACCCGAGAAATTGGATTAACACGATCCGTCAAGGATCCCTGTCTGTATATGGCCAACTGTCATGCCCATTGAGCATGACAGTACTCGCAGCCGCCCAGCCGACCACCAGGCAGTCGTACTGGCCCTTCCTGAGGGGCTGCGCAGAGGGCTGCGCCCCTGCTGACGATTCCTATAGGGGAAGAGCCCTAACTGTCACGGACTGCGCGGGTCCCCTCGTCTCCCTATTATGAATGGCGAGGAGCGGCCTCCACGCAACCATTCCGATCAACTCCAAAATTCATACGTTTCTCATCTCGTCTC
>RBZT01000701.1:0-22187 GCA_003693705.1 Polymyxa betae
GAGACTTGTCGACGAGAGGCGCCGCACTGCCCGTTTTTATGCGGCGGAAGGTTCGGAGATCGCGATCTTATTGGATGATCACGCTGTAAAAGATCATGAAGATGGTGACGATTCTTTAATATGAGGCTCTTTGCTGATAAACACCTTCTAAAAAGGAGAATTCGTTGCCTCTACTTTTGTATGTAATGCTGGAGCTCGTTCTCATTTCTATCTTTCTCGTCAAGTTTTGAGCATTTTGCATCGAGGGGGGAGAATTTAAATCAATGATCTTTGATCAGCTTTATTTAGAGATCGGCGGGAGAAAGGCACTTGTTAAAGAAACTCCCCCGCTCACGACCCAGGAAATATTGTTGGTGCATTGATGCTGGAAAGACTTGAGCGGTACTTTGAAGTTGACGAGTTTTTTCTTTTGCAAGCCAACCAGAGTTTTTTTATAAGGCGAAGGTGCAAACTGTAATCATTACAGTCGATATCCGAGAGATAATCAGAATCAATTCATCGGAAAAGATCACAAAGAATGACTCCTTACGTCATCGAATGTCTAGGCTCCTACAAAATGGAAAGTATAGTACAGCGACGAGCAACGATTATCGCTCCAAACTGAACTTAAATTTCGAGGCATTATTAAACATTTCGTAGAGTTACGTCAAAGCCGAAATCAAGAGGCACGAAATCTCTCTGATTGGGTCCACAGCGTTAACAAGACCAATAAAGCGCCTGGCTTGATAAGTTCCGTTCGGCGTCTGGAAGCCGTTCTGCCAGACCAAGCCTTGAGCTTACCTCATCATGGATCGATAGAAGAGTAACATGAAGCCCTCAATCGTAGCCAAATTACAGTCTTCCGACGTTGAATTCATACTGCCAGATTAAACTTCCAATCACAGATGTTGTAGTGAACAAACCGTCCAAAGATTATCTTTTATCGTCATATGAAGACTTCATGGTAACCATCATCGGAAACGAGGCGCCTTCGCGCAGGGATTGCTGTACTCGTTTCGACGAAGATGAGGTGGAAAATGTCCAAACTGTAGATAACTTCATGGAATCTCTCATTTATTGATACGAAAGAGAATTCAGCTAGCGAAAGGACGCCATTCTCAAGTTTCTGTGGCTTTTGCTCTTTTTGCCATATTTCCGCTACCCTTCGTAGAGCTCGAGTTTCCCTCCGAACTGACTATCAACCTCGTGTTTCTCACGAGCGACCTGATTTCCTGGCAGGAAGCCAATACGGCAGCTTTCCACACCGTCTATGTTTCTGTGGCAGGCGATGCCATCTTGCAGAGGCCATTAATCACGATCCTTTTTTGACCAATAATCTCGTTTGTCTTTGGCCATCAATGTCGATGTTTTTGGGGCTTTCAATCTCCAGAGCGCAATTTATGTTGAGATTTCCAACGTTACGTCTACGCAGTTGTGCTATCATCATCCTCTCTCTCTATCCAGGATGAGCTCTGGTCATTAATCTCGTTGTCTTTTGGCCCTCACCATCTCGATTCCTTTTTTTGGCGCTTTTAATTTCCAGAGCGCAATTTATGTTGGGATTCCTACGTTACATCTACGCACTTGTGCTATCATCCTCTCTTTCTATCCAGGATGAGCTCTGGTCATTAACTCGTTTGCCTTTTGGCATCAATCTCGATTAATTTTTGGCGCTTTTCATTTCCTGTGCGCAATTTTTTGTTGAGATTTCCTGCGTTACCTCTACGCAGTTATGGTATCCTCCTCTGTTTCTCTATCCAGGGTGAGCTCTGCCTATATTAAAGTAGTTCAGATGGGTAGATTCGGTACCGATCTCAACTTAATGTTGTCGCGTACAAGCCGATCCTGAACTTAAATTTGTCGCGTGATGATCCCAGATCACTTGGTCCCGGTCGTCGACGGTTTTGATCGACAGCGTGTACCAATCCGGTGCTCATTTTAACAGCGATTGGCTTCACAGCCGAAACCTTTCAGCAAGTCGGCGACGACCTTCGACACGTCGAATTTTGTTTCTTTTCCAGACTGATTGCTTCTCGAAAAACACCAGTACGACCGTCACAGCCCGTGCTCTTCTGCTGAATTGCCCGAACCGAGCTCCTAGCGATTCGAGGGCTATCCTCGCTCTATAGGTGTTTGTGTCGAGGCTTCAACAGGATCGTTGCAGGTCCCATTCAAGTCGGTGAAAAATGGCGGTCGCTCAGGATCCGGATTCCGATCCCGACCTGGCCCTTCGGCAGCAGAACACCGAGCCGATTGGGATCTTTACCCAGGTGGCGATTCTATCAAAGAAAAATTTCATGCTAAAGTATCGAAACCTTCGATCGACTCTGGGTGAAATTTTGATCCCAGTTTTGGCGATTTTGCTGTTAATGTGGCTTCGTGGTCTTGTGAAACCGACGACGCTCGATCATGGAATCATCGATACGCCGTCGATGCCGTTCTCATATTCGCAAGCGATACAGTCGGTGTCTGCAGGGCTGGCCAAGAACGATGGGCAGATCGTCGTGATTCCATCAAGTGATAACGGCCTTGCAGGCACGGTTGCAGCGAACCTTAAAGCGCTTCTACCCGCCCCGGTTCGCGATCGGGTCACCCGATTTGACAGCAACGCTGCTCTGGATTCATTCATTCAAACATCTGGATACGGTTCGGACAACGACAAGAAGATGGTGATGGCGGCGATCAACATTGAAAACGACGCTAATAACCAGTACCGATATTCCATCCGAATGAATGTCTCAGGCGGAGCCGTTCCTTACCGCCCAGCTAGCTATGTAAATCAGCTAACTGTAAAGAATTCCAGCGAACAGTTTGGCACCTATCTTGGCAGAGGATTCGTCTTCCTTCAGACGGTTGTTGACTGGACAATCGTCAATGGAACCATGTCAGGCGCTCCTGATGATTTTGTAAGGTGTTTTTTTACATTTTTTGTTGCTAAATCTGCTACATTCAGGTCGCCCAAATGTTCCCGCAGCCACGGTACAGCTCCGACGTCTTCGCAACGATCGCTGGAAGTCTCATCCCGCTTCTGATCGTATTCGGCTACAACTTCACCATTACGCGCGTCTCGAAATCTCTCATGGAAGAAAAGGAAGAGAAGATCGCCGAAGGACTTAAAAGTAGGGCTGTTTGCTTTTCGATTTTGAAACTTTCAAAATTGTGCAAATGCTAACTTGATCTGTGACAGTTATTGGCGTATCAGACGCAGCTCTGTTCATATCATGGCTACTTGTTTACATTGTGATTTTCGCGCTCCAGAGCGCTCTGATCACCCTGCTTTCCAAGAGCATCTTGTTCCCGAATTCCAGCGGTCTTCTCATCTGGCTGATCTTCTTCCTTTTTCCGCTTAGTGGGATCTTCGCCCTGGCCTACCTGCTGACGCCGCTGTTCACTCGTCAGCGAGTCGCCTCGACTGTCACCTCGCTGGTCTTCCTTGTCTCAACATTCGTCTTTTTCGCTGTGAGCAGCGATGCCACCCAACGGGGACAGAAATTGGGCTCGAGTTTGATCTCGTCGATTGCGCTTTGCCATGGGCTCATTGAGGTCTTCAACGTGGAAAGCAACGCACGCGGCGTCACCTTTTCCAACAGCTCCGAGCAAATCAACTTCTACTCTTTCTCGGATGCGTTGGGATTCATGGTTCTGGACTTTTTCATCTACGTCATTATCGGGTCGTACTTGACCAAAGTGCTTCCATCGACGTTCGGCGTTCCCCTTCCCTGGAACTTCTTTCTATTGAAAGATTATTGGTTTCCGCAGCATCAGAATAGCGTTGTTTTCGGCGAAGACACGCCTCAGCGTAAAAACTCTCTAGGCCTCGATGTTTACGACAAGCCGAAATCGGACCAGACGGTCTCGGTGTCGATACGAAAGCTTCGCTGCGAGTTCAACAATGGTGAGACCGTCGCTGTTAACGATCTCAGCCTGGACATGTACAAAGGAGAGATTTTCTGTCTGCTTGGACACAACGGTGCCGGGAAAACGACCACGATCTCGATGCTTTCAGGGTTTTTGAAGCCGACTTCTGGAGATGCGATGGTTTTTGGCAAACGGATCTCGAGCGAGATGAGCTCGGTTCGGAAAAGCCTCGGATTCTGTCCTCAACACGATTGTTTGTATCCACAGCTTACCGTTAAAGAACACCTGGAGATCTTTGGTATGATGCTTCTCCTGGAAGAGCGCGATTAGCTCATTGCATCGTTCAGGTCGTTTGAAAGGGATTTCTGTCAAGGCGTTGCCAGCCGCTGTGAAAGAAATCATCGAGACTGTTGGCCTGACCGAGAAAGTCAACTTTGCCTCTCGCAACCTTTCTGGTGGTCAGAAGCGGAAACTCAGTATTGGAATGGTATAGGGTTAGGGTCTATCGATTTCGTCATCTCACTTGAATCAAGGCGTTGATCGGTGATTCCAAGCTCATTCTTCTCGATGAGCCCACATCTGGTTCGATTCGCCCTTCTACGAATGTTTCTGCTTTCTAACACGATTGAAAGGAATGGATCCGTATTCGCGAAGGTCGACTTGGGACCTGATCAAGAGAGCGCGGGTCGGTCGTACTATTCTGCTCACGACACATTTCATGGACGAGGTGACGTCTCCGTTTTTGGTCTCAGAGATCGCTTGTATTGAAAGCCGTATTTAGGCCGATCAGTTATCTGATCGTATTGGGATCATGGCCCATGGTGAACTCAAGTGCATGGGCAGCTCGTTATTCCTGAAGCGTCTGTTCGGGGTCGGTTATACGTTAACTGTCAGCAAAACCGGAAAGACGCACAGGTCGGTTTCGTGCAACGTTTTGAGGCTTTTTTGGTGATTTTAAGAAATTTTCAGTCAAGCATTGATCGATCTGATCAAAAAGCACGTCCCAGAATCAGAGATTCTCGCCGAAGTCGCTGCAGAGATTTCGTTCCGTTTACCGCTGTCATATGCTAAAACGTTCCCTGAGCTGTTCGATCGTATTGATGCCCAGAAAAAAGAACTCGTAGTGCGAAATTATTTCGTCTTCAATTCTCTGACGATGTTTTGATAGAGTGTGCTATCGTATGGGGTTTCAGTGACGACATTATCGGAAGTTTTCCTGCGAGTTGGACAAGACCATGCGATCACTCGTCAAGAGACCGAGAAGATGATTCAAGATGTCACTCGCAATCGTCAAGAGCGAGCAGCTTCGGTCCATCCCGCCATCGAACCGCCAAAACCAATCCAACAAAACCTGTTCTTCCGCCAAGTCGAAGCCATGATCTGGAAGCGATGGCACGGCTGCAAACGCGACCGAAAAGTCATGCTCTGGCAGTTTATCAGTAAGAGGATGGCTTCAGCTTCGTGTTTGAGCTGATTTGAAATTGTTCCAGTTCCGATTGTGTTTATTCTGCTCGGAGTCTGGTTGGTTGATCTCGGGTCGAGTTTCACGTTCCTGACGACAGACCTAACTGCGGACGTTGAATTCCCAACGTCTCAGTTCCTATGGGTCGCCGATTCGGGGGCCTCGACGAAACAGCAGGTAACCTTTCTACTTGTCTGGAATTCTTTCCGCTTATCTGCGACTTTTTTTTCAGGATTTGAAAAACATTCTCGGTCGAGTTCCTCGTAACGCTCAACAAGCGCAGCTCAGTAGTACGACCCAGCTAATGCAGAATTTATTGGATGATTATCCGGCGGCTGCTCCTCGTTATGGAGCAGCTGCCGCTATCGACGGCTCCATGACCTTGATCTTCAATTCCAGCGCGTTCAATTCCATTCCTGTCTATTTAAACGCTATCAGCAGCGCTCGTCTGCAGCAAAAGTTGGGTTCGTCGGCCGCATCGATCCACGTATCGTCGTTGCCATTACCGCAGACTGCTATCGAGAAGGCCAGAAGCAGCACATTCTTGGCTCTTATTCTGTAGTCGATCTGAAATCTATTCTAATCTCGTAACTAACCATTGTTAGGGGAATCGCTTTCGCGTTCGTTCCCGCTTCTTTCGCTGCTTACTGTATTCGCGAACGTGAGACGCAGGTCTTCCAGCAGCAGCTGCTGGCCGGTGTTGGCCCATGCGCTTATTGGATTAGGTAACATTCTGTCTTTTTATAACGAGGATTGCTAACTAATCTAAAACAGCAATTGGATCTGGGATTTCTTAACGACGTTGGTTCCCAGTTACTTTTGTATGGTGGTTGTAGCATGTTATAGCATTGATAGTCTGTTGGGAGTCAATGCTGGTCCGGCCCTCTTATTGTTGACGTTGTTCGCGCTGGCCATCTGTCCATTCACCTATCTGCTGTCGTATCTCTTTAAGGAATCGAATTCGGGCCAGACCGCGCTGCTCTTCGTGAACATCATTTCTGTCTCCGCTTTGCTTCTGGCATCTATTATTATGAGCTTCATCGAGAGTACTAAAGAAATTAATGCCAATCTGATGTATATCTACTATCTCCTGCCTACCTATTCTATGGCATATGGTATTTTAAGCCTGATGTCAAGAAATTCGGGACCTGTTTCCAAAGATGTAAGAGCTTTTTCACTGCAAAAAACTCTCTGTTTACTTCTTTATCACAGATCTTCGACAAAGATGTGCTGGGTAAACCTTTGATCTATTTAACGTGCGAAGCGATCGGCTATTTCGCTCTGCTGCTGATCTTGGAGAAGATCCGATCGTCTCCAGATCTGCTGGCCTGGATTATGCCGCGTGTTAACGACCCTGGATTGCCACGTAATGAGAGCGTCGATTCCGATGTCGAAGCGGAGAAGGCTCGTGTGAAATCGGGCCAAGCTGACAGCGACGTCATCGTCCTGAAGGGATTACGGAAGGTTTTCCCTGGACCGAAAGGCGGCGTCAAGATTGCTGTTAAAGATAGCTGGTTCGGTATTCCTGCCGGTGAGATCTTCGGATTCTTAGGTCTGGAATGTCGATTTGTGTGAAACCGCCCTGCTTATGTAATACCACAGGCGTGAATGGAGCTGGAAAGACCACGACATTACAGATCCTGAGCGGAGACGTCATACCTACTGAAGGCACGGCTAAACTGCTGGGCGTTGATGTATTGAAGGATCAGACTCGAGCTCGCCAGCTTATTGGATATTGCCCTCAATTCGACGCATGTTAGTTATAACGTTTATCGCTCTGGGATTTTTTTGTCGCTTTTTGCATCGTCTTTGCGTCTGTTCCTTTTAGCTCAAAATATTCTGTGTCTGTTACTTTTTGCTCAAGATATTCTTCTTGTTTCGCGCTTGTGTTGAAATGGAACATTTGTGGCTATCACACTGTTCTTCAATGTTTGATTTGTCGTATTTTGGGCCGCTAATATGCATTCGCAGTGATTCATCTGATGACGGCTCGTGAACATCTTGAAATGTATGCAGCTTTCAAAGGAATCGAACGGTCGCAGATCAAGTCTATGGTCCAATCTCTTATCGAGAAGCTGGGATTGAAGCTATACGCTGACCGGCCTTGCGGCGGCTATAGTGGAGGTAACCGGCGTAAACTCTCGGTTGGAATTGCTCTGGTCGGCGATCCTCCTCTGGTCTTCCTTGGTATTCTGTTCGCTTCTTGCGGCTCGCATCTGTTGATCTGTGATTAGATGAGCCATCTACCGGTATGGATCCAGGTTCTCGTCGCACGATGTGGGATGTCATCGTTAATACGATGACCGGGAAGAGCGTCATCTTGACGACGCATAGCATGGAGGAATGTGAAGCTCTCTGTACCCGTATTGGAATTCAAGTATGTCAGGGTTTTAGGGTTAGGTTATGGTTTTTTGACTTGGTCGTACAGGTTAGCGGTCGATTAGCGTGTCTGGGAGGAGCCCAACATCTCAAGGATAAGTTCGGAAATGGATATCAATTGGAGATCAACGCTATCGAAGGAAAGGTGCCGGATGTGAAGGAGTTCGTAGGCCGAGCATTCCCTGGAAGCGAATTGCTAGAAGAGCAGAGCACCAATGTCAAGTATCGCATTCCCAAAAAGAAATCGATCGGAGACATGTTCCGAATTGTCGAAGGCGATACTGGAGGGCTCGTCGATTCCTATTCGATTTCGGATATCTCTTTGGAGCAAATCTTCATCTACTTTGCCAGCCAGCAAACTGAGGAATTAGGGCATGTTCGAGGACTGGCTCCCATGCGCGTTCCTTCCAACCCTGACGTTGTTGTTGTCCCAGTCGAACAGATTTAACCTTTTCACATAAAAAGGATCGAATATTTCTTACACAACAGTCTGCGACCGCCTAACACGAGTGTAGGCTTTCAATCAGAAATGCAAAGAAGCTCGCAAAGCCAATCGGCTTTACATTCAAAGCCACGATAAAAAGTCCAACTTGAAATCATTTTTGAAAAAAGTAGCGTAGAGCATCAGGTTGGGTTGTTGATATCACGCCTTCTCAATGATTCCACGAAGATTCTTGGCAATCTCATAACACGCCATGTTTATCACCATACGAACACAATAACAAGAAATAAGAGATGCTACAAGACGTTTCGCTTCGATCTGAGTTCTGACGGAATCTCACGACGGTCACGTTTTGGCCGTGATCGCTTCCGGTAATTGCGGACAGCGCGACGGACCCACTGGATTGCGAAAATGAGCATTTCATGCGCAATTTCTTCTAAATCAGTGGCCGGATCGATCTCCGCTTGCCTTGACTTAATACTTCGGAACTTGGTTCTGGACCCGCGGGTGTTTCCTTTCAAACGATAAAACAGGAGTTTAACACGATGGACAACAATGCCATTCCATATGCCATCATTGAATGGGAGCTCGACGATGTGACCATCGAATACGATCCAAGCGATCTGGATCAGATCGCGACATTTCCCGTAACAACCGTCACCGTTTCCAAAGGGACCCTCTATGACGAGATCATCGAATCGTCGCTGATGGACGATCAAGACCATTACGACGAGAACAACTACATGTACAGCCTGCTGCTTTGTGATCCATCTCTGATGTCGTCAGACAATGTTGTCCATATTGTCGAAGAAGACCTCTATGACGTACCAGAAATCTCCCCGATCGATGATCTATTCAGGATACAACAACTTCTACCAATCCCAAACTAACTCAAGATGCGAAACTCCAGCGTTAGGAAACCCATTTTAACACGAGCTTATAATATCGCTCGATAATCACAATGTTCTGAACCTATTCTTTATAATACCAACTCTTAAATTTTCGTTTGTCTGCCATTACCTGCTCTTCATCTTTCAAATTTTCGTTAGCCAAGCATTTCAAACTGAATGCTCCCATAATCTAATATTATTTTGGTATTTAGGAATGGTTCTCGAGACCAAGCTGATGGTTGATAGCCAGAACCCATTCACACCGACAGATCTTCACATTTGGCATTCAATCATGAATGGGTGAGAGTCTCTGAGCTGAATACCTATGTTTGACGTGTTGCAGTTTGTAAACATCTATTATGCGCATAGATAGGAGAATCCAATAACTCAAACAATATTTAAATATTAGAGTTGAAGAACATCGATCTTTTTGTCTTCGGTTGAATACAGAATAATATAGCGTAGCAGCATGCGATGACGTTCGAGTTGCTGCTGTAACCAATCGCAGAAAGCCAACAGTGACCCACGATACACATGTCGACTGTTGTTGCATTGCTGTCTCAACATCTCTATGCCACTATAAAATGCAGTTGTACATGGTCGAATTGCAGAAATCGGTAAAGGCAATCCCACTTTCGCATTCATCATATTAGAATCAGATTTGATGAAACGCCTTATGAACATACCGATCCTGTATTGGCTGGGGTCACAAGCAGAGACAAAAGGATTTGCAAGCGTAGTTGCAGTGCGGATATGCATGCTTCTAACGAAGCGATTAGGACAATCGAAAAGCAATAAATTGGAGAGTACTTAGCATGGCCTCGAAGCGGAGTGCTGGAATCAGGATCGTCAATCATCTCGACAACGTTCCGATCGGAGAGTGCTGAGGTCAGCCCAGAATTAGCGGTTGATAAACTCCCATTAGGTGGTACAATCCCATCGGTAGAAGGATCTGCAAACACTAATTAGAATAGAGCACAGGTGAAAGATATACGTTGCTTGCCTTTGTCTAAAGACGAAGAGCTGCCTTTTCTTGCACTGGCTTGTAGAAACGAGACCAGATTGTTTAATTCAACCTTCAGTTGGAATCAAAAATTGGGGGGCGAAAACGTCGCAAATAACCTACTGGAAATCCCTGAGCATGTCGATCACCGTGTTGATGATGCCGGGTGATATCAAAGACTTTGACCTGGTTAGAATATAAGCATCATCAAACTTGTTAAGCAGAGCCCTTGCCATTCCAGAACCATACTGTGTCGCCCTGAAAACCACCAAAAACCGAATTCCGTGTAAGCGGCAATATCTCGGCAGCGCTGCTAGAGAAATGCTGGGATCTACATCATATTCTGCCTGAAAGCCATTCGACCAGAGCAAAGACGCGACACGGAACCTTAGCAAATCGCGTTGATAAGAGAGCTGAAACTTGACGTAAGGTATTATTTTACCTTTCTTCAAGCATTTTGTTCAAATTGCAGAACAGCAAAACAGACGAACTGGATGCAGCTTCCTGAGTGCCTGTCGGCAACAAGGACTCAAGGGCAACAGAAATCCCAATGGCACTTTGTTGAGGGTTCTTGGCTGTAGGTGGACGAAACTTTGATATTAACTCGTCATATCTTCACAAAACAATCAGAATAATCAATCTGAAAATTCGGTTGTCAAGCAAAACCTTCCACCAATAGCAATGCTTTTGGCAGCGCCTGATGCATCGTGAACGACTTGGAATACAATACCGCCGTGATATAGCTGCCAATCGGCAACAACGCAAGCGTGGAAGCGAACCTGAACACGGTTAATAGAAGTGGTGTGAACTGAACGCACAGAAATACTGTTTGGGCTAGATGCGTTTGTTCAAGAATGCCGAAAATGGATTTCAAATTTTCCAACGATGAACGGACAGCGGGAATAGCACCCAGACCGTGACTGTTTAAGGCAGCTTCAAACCTATGAGTGTAAAGAAGGGCGATATCGACTTTCAGATAAAATACTTCGGGAGTGTCGCATTTGCAGATCCTCGTAAGCCTGCATACACATCCAGGACCGCGGCAGCTTCTTCTGGCAAGCCGTATTCTAAATGAAATTTCAATGAAGAGAAGGGTGACAAAAGTGGAAGAACCTTGAATTAGAAATCTTCTGATTTGCTGCCAGGGAGTGTAGCAAACACGGCCCAGATGCGACTCAATTGCAGCCCTGGTCTAAATACAGTATAAGGGAGTGCATTTCGAAGCTGGCCAAATACCTCGTACATGCGGATATTTGGTGACAGGGATAAACTGATCCAATATTGCAGCAAGTATCCTTAAATCATTGATGTAGATGGTAGCTCGAGCATGGCTTCCAATTAATGTCGATACAACATCATCAAGAATTCGTAACAACTCGCATGTATAATAGACATGAAATCGTCGATAAGAAGTCGAAGGGTAAACCTATAGAATCCATTACCAAGCGCAGTCAAAGAGAATTGTGCACTCTACCATGTCGAATGTAGAAACGAGAATTTGAATTGGTTGACCGCCACCAACGGCTTGTCGATAAACCCGAGAAATATCGAATCGGCGCATAGAAGAAACACCTCGTAAAGCAACCTAGAGAATGTTTGGAAGCGATAAATGATGGAAAAAACAAGTACCATTCGAGCAAATGGAACAGTCAGTGAATGAGGCAACTGAACGAGAACACCAAAGGCATCCATCATGACGATAGGATTACTTTCTTTGATAGCAGTCACTACGAATTTCAGTCAAAATTGAAAAAAATGGTGCAAAATAAAAATACGCTTTGGTGTTAAAATTGGGGTGGAGTAACGAACAGCCGCGTGACGTTTGAAAATCTCCTCAATCCGGGATACAATTCTCATTGATGCAGGAGTATGAGCAGAAGAAAAATTTCCCTAGGGGTTATCAGCTAGAGGAAGTAGAAAACTTATACATGATACCTGATTGGTGGCTGAGACAGGATCCATATCGAATGTCATGTCAATCGCACGATCTGGTGTAATACGAAAAAGAGTCCCAACAACCCGAGAGCGGAATGCAGAATTTGGTACAGAAAGCGAGTCCAGAGCGGTTTGAATTTGAGCTTCATCCTCAGCCAGAGGTATCAGACCTTGTCTAATTCAAAATCAGTAGCAGTAGCAGAAAAAAGACAAAAGAGCTACTTCAGAAGGGTCTCAGCGGACGGCCTTCTCTTTGGATCACGATCGAGCAACATCGACACAATCGAGCGAAACTCATGCACAAAACGCTTGCATTTTAATTCAGTGGCATGATCAACAGCTCCTAAGCGCGGTGAACCAATGAAATCTGAAAAAGCTTTTGCTAACCAGTCTTCCTTAAAGCAGTCAACGCAATGTGTCGCTCCATCGCGGTAGTGAAATAAGTGAACATTTCAAATAAAGTTATGCCCAAAGCATACATATCCGTCTTATCCAATATCTCACCACCTGAAGACAATTCAACTTAGCATCAGATGGAAAAAAGTATAAACCTGTTTCAGCCTCAGGTGAGCGATAATACGGGGTGCCCACACAGTCGGAGTGGGTGCCATTCTTCATGCTCATTTCAATGATCTGACACGCAAAACACATCTATACCTTCAATCCATCACCGGACCCGCTATCTTGCAGAAGTTCAGCATTCCGAGAAATTGCTAAGCCTATAATGATCAAGAATCAGAAGAGGCGAGGCAAAATCAACAAACTTACCAAAATCTCCAATTTTGATATCACCACTTTCATCGAAGAAGACTATCCAAATTCAGCACATTCAGTAGCTAAACTCAACGACTAACCGTTGGGCTATAACAATCTAAGTATAAAAAGCACAGCATTTGAAAAAAACCCGACCGGTTTGATATCGCGATGTACTACTCCTTGTTGATGGATGTACTGCAAAGCTTCGCACAGCTGCCGAAAAATTTTCCAAACAGCAGATTCTGTGACACCGCCTTCATCAATAACAGCACGAAGGGTCTTATTAGGGCAGTATTCAAACTGAATGAATCTGCCACGATACTTACGAAAACGTTCCAGAAACGATAAATATCTTACAGAGTTTCTTGCTCACCGGAAGGCGCTTCATCACTCAAAAAATCACTTCCGGGGCTATGAATAGCTCCACTGAAAACTATTAGCTTATGCTGATAACACTACAATATGGAATTAGTAATAATACCTCATCCAATCGTGAACAGAGTCATGTGTAGTATGAGACGGCGCTGTAATCAATACATCTTGGGATGTCTCTTCCTGATCCGAGCTGCGCTCTATCCAGCTTTGGTAGTAGCGAACTACCGTAAAGTAAATCAGAATGAACGGCTACAGTATTAATCAACTACCGATATAGCGGTGGTGTAGCCTAAACAGTAAACATCAGATATGATTACACCATACGAATACACCACGCTTGGTAAACTACCTAGCAATGGTGGTAACCTCTCGCAGGATTCGGGCTCTAGCTTTGACATTTCCTATCGGTAACGGGACCTTGGTTAGGGAATCAACAAAGAAAATACAGCAGTTTTAACATCAGGAATAACCTTTTTAATACCAAACACGATCCCATCCAAAATATTTCTACACCAGTGTTAGGGTAATTGCCATCGGAAACAGAATATACCTGGCTTTGACGACACTGCCAAATCCACCTTGTCCAAGAACGCCCAGCTCAGAGAAGTTTTCCAGATAGCGTGAGCTTCTTCGACCACCAGTTTTGATAGAATATAGCTCATCAGCATCCTTTGCTGCAGCGGGCAGCGTTAGTGGCTAAATCAAGTGTGGGATATCATGCCAAGAAGGAGCTGTGATCTAATACCGTCGGCGTAGTGGCACTTCTTTGTGCTCTGGATTCCAGAAACCGTTGCAAAGGAGTTCCAAGAGCTTCGTTGAAAGACAAAGCGATCATTTCGTCATCTAAAAACTTTCAGGTATGGAGCGAAAACCGAAACGGTCGAACGTGCCCGTATGCTCGGAATCAAGGGCGGAAGATTCAGCATTTTCACTAGAATCGGATGTCTTCTCATCAAAGTCTGAGCCATAAGACAGAAAATTAGTGGTAGACCGCGAATCCTCTTCTTTCACATCCCTATTAAAAATTAATCGATAATAAGCAGTGGTAAGGAAACCGGCCTACAAATCCTTATCAAGTTCAAAATCATCCATATCGAAGATATCATGAGCGGTTGACCGACTCCGAGAGGGAGACCTGATTTGGCCTAACAAAATACAATGGTCATGGTTAGAGAAGAAATTGTATGCACATGACCATACTGGGTTTCACCGGACCACGTATTGATTTCGATTGCTCAATACGAGCAGCTTTCTTACTGAGTTCCTCTTCAACACGTTTTTGAAATGACGAATGTTCGACCGACTCCTTTTCGTCTCTTTGCTTGCTTTGCCTTTGCAATTCAAGTTCTTCGCGCTGCGCCTTCATTATTGTCATTTCAGCATGAAAAGATTCCGGAATCGGAGAGCCTATTTAGCATAAGAATGCAAACATAATGCAGAAGAATAACAATCAGGTTACCATGCTCGTCAAGATAATCGGCGCAACACGAAACCAATTCATATACACAAACTTCTCCTGCTTTGGACACAGCAATATCGTGAAGCACCGCGATGAGATTCTACAAAATGTGTTGGCAGCATAAGGGTACGAAAATGAGAACAATCTCGTCACCTTCTGATCATCAACATTAAGTCCCTTGATACTGGATAAAGAAAACTTGGGAGCATCGTGCGGATATTCTCTTGGCAAACTGAAGATGAAACATGCATCAGTGGCATCATAATTTGAGAAAATTACTGCCAGCTACTTTAGCTGTAATGTCAGATGAATGGCAGCCTCATTTCTAGCCTGCACTTTGACGGCGAAAGCACGAGGAAAATCATAATCGGCATCGTCTTCAAGCAGTTCAAAATCATCAAGGTACATATTTTTCAGTAGTTCTATTTCAGTTTCTTGGACCTCGAGAATCTAGAGACAAAAGAAAATTATAAGAATCCACACAAAAAAAGTCGATCTGACATTTTGCCGGCGCTGAAACTCCTTATCTCTTTCTCGTGAGAGTTTTCGCGCAGCCGAGCGCGCCCGGCTTTTATTCCCCATGGCCGGGGTCGAATGTCGACGGCTGGGAGGTCAATAGCGATCGAAATTTTAACAGTGACAGCGCAACAATCGCAAAGGCAGAGGGTCGGGTCACACTTACACAAGATGGCACCGACAAAGAGATGGAGAGAGGATTTATGAAGGATCCCTCCACCCAGCTTACAGTGCCAGAGCGATGGCTGTCATGGGCTCACACTTCGGGAGGCAAATCGATAGGATAGTTGCGAGCTCGGGATTGCTGCCTCCTAAGTTCACCTAAAGGGCTACGCACGCGGCTCCTAAGGGGGCTGCGTACGGCTCCCAAGGGTCTGCGATGCGTTCTGTTTGCTGCTAGCGAATCGCGACGTTCGACGAGACTTGCTGTCCACCACAGAATCTTGCGCGGGAATTATGCAGCTGATGTGTGATGACTACCTGTAATGACCAGCTGAAATGCAACACAGACGCGTTTAAGGTTTTCTAGAATTTGAATAAGCGTTTACAGACACGATACCTCAGCTCTTCGCCATGATAATAAAGTATTAGAATCATCAATCTAATCGAGAATCCCATCATAAATATTTTCTGTTTTGTTCTTATAAAGTTTTTGCTCCATGTTAATGCCTAATTTTTACGTTATGCCATCACTGGCCTTACATGCTAGTACTCGATTTCTTCTTTTATCATGGCCGAAGGATTTTCGGATGTTAATTTAGGGTGCTAATGCCGCATCAAGCCCTTTCTCCATTCAAATCTTGGCTTTTGCCGCAGTCAAATCTTGGCTGGCTCTTGCTTGCCTTATCTCCCTCTGTGACGATCAATCAAGAAGGAAGGTGCTGTTCGGTGCTTTGGCCTCAGATCTCGAACTCGAGATCTTTGTGGTACTTGTGTTAATCACCAATCAGCTAAGCCATGGCGCCAAGACCGATTCGTTTTGAGTATTTATGGCAAATGTAATGTCGAATTCTCATTAGTCTCTGATTTTGATTTTTCGTTTGAATGCAGAATACTTTTCAGTTATACACCGATGCTTAAACTGACCTTGGATTAGATTCACGATAGGTTATGACGATAGCGAAGAATTTGATATCGAGATAATCAAAGCACAGATATACTCGATTACAGAAATCGAGCCCAGCATGCAGCATTTTGAGCCCGATCTGGAATCACAGAATCTTTCTCAAATTCTACAGCTGAGACCCCGATATCCCGAACCTGAAATTGACCCTGAAATCGTTCTGTCGTCTATCGGTAAGGGATCTAAAATATTTATATAACAGTATTGTATCTTAAGCAAGTTAGACTGGCAGGCAGGATGTAGTCGTATCTGGCTTGGAGATTTGCCAGCAGTTCAGCCTGTTGCTGTATCTGGAGATCTTCGGCTATGCATTCCATGTGCTACTTCTTGCTGCGCCCAGCGTGGAATCACTGTTTCTTTGACTAACCAGTCAGCTCAAGCCTTTGTTTGCCAATGTCAAGAGACGTGTCTTTTCCAACCCAGGTCGTAAAGTTGTTAGACACTCTTTTCTGTTCCTAATAGCTTGTCCTAGATTCTCAAGACGAAACGAAGTTCTTGCTGATCCATATCGAGGTTATTTGGTCAAAGTTTTGAAAGAGCAACAGGCTCGGCAAGGTTTCAGACAGCTCGATATGCTGTGAATGTAATACTCAGCTGGGTTCAGACGAGGCCATTATTACTAAAGGCCACAATGAGTTCAGCGCCCGGCTTCAATCCAATATGCGACAAATCGCAGATTTCGAAGACGCCGAAAACCAGCGTCGTGCCTTATCTGTCATCCCGCTTCAAGTATTGATTGATCGTGGCCAAGGTTTCTTCTCGCTGTCACTCTGTTATTGAACTGAAATCTACCAGCGCGAGGCACTGAAGCCTTGAGCCCACGAGATGAGCTCATTTACCAACTTTTGAATTGGTTCAAGAACGAGTTCTTTCAGTAAGATCCACAAAAAGAAATTCAAGAACAATTTTTATAATTTGTGCAGATGGGTCAACTCACCACCGTGTGAGAAATGCAGTAAAGAGACATCAGCAAAGGGACATACTGCTCCTTCAGCCGAAGAGCGTCGTTTTGGAGCCGGTATCGTCGAGCTGCATCAGTGCGGAACCTGCCAGGAGATCACTCGATTTCCTCGCTACAATCACAGCGGGAAGTTGATTGAGACACGACGTGGGAGATGTGGCGAGTGGTTCGTGTTGCTTTACTTTGCTTGCTTTCATCACTGATCGTTTTGTGCTAGGGCGCAGGTGCTCAGTTTTTATCGGAGCTGTTTATAACGTTTTCAGATTTTGTTGTTTGAAATTCTGCATTGTCAATGGTTTTGTTGTTTTTTTCGGATTTTTTTTGCTTGTAATTTTGGACCTTTTTAATAAAGAAAACAACGGGATCTGATTAAGTTTCGTAGGCTTTTGTGTTGTGCTGTAGGGCGCTGAAGTTTGCTACAAGGTTCGTGGTAGATTGGACAGATCACGTGTGGGCTGGTAACTAAACTTTATCAGTTCTTTGATGAAATTTGTGAATTGTTGCTAGAGGTATATAGCGAAGCTAAGCAACGCTGGGTCCATTGCGACCCCTGTGAAAACCGCTATGATTCTCCTTTATTATGTCGGTGCACGTTGGATTCTTGGTATTGTGGCTGACAAAATATATAGATGAGGCCGGTTGGGGCAAAAAACTCACTTACGTTATTGCATTCTCAGGTAATGTCGATTTGTGAATGATCATCTCTATCTGAATACGAATGCAGTTGATGGTAAAACATGGGATTTTTGCTATTAGCCAAATCCTCTGATGTTTTTTAAAGAGGTTCGTGATGTCACAAGAAGATACACTACCAAGTTTAAAGATGAAGTTCTGTCTCGAAGAAGATCTTGCCAAGAAGAATGGCTCGTTGGTACATTGCAGAATATTAACAAAGCATTGAACAGGCAGATGCCGTCCAGGGTCTTGTTAATAGAGCAACGATGGGCTGAAGAGTTAAAGCACCTGGATGGCAGCGCTATGGCATCAGCCTGCAATGTATGTTGGTACTTTTTGCTTCAGACTTATACTGATGTCGCTGTTAGCAACCGGTGACCGGACGCCAAACGGGAACAATAGAATGGCGTCGAGCGCGTGGCGAGCTTGGTGAAGCTGCACTGGCGGATGGTTCAAATGGCAAAGTACCTTCTGGAACACAGTCATCGGATTTGCCAAAATCCTCAAAAGATGTCAAACTCTCCAGATCTCAGCTACAGGATCTTATCAAGGCGTATGTGTTCCCTTCACTGATATATCTTGATTGTCGTGATCCATGTGCTAGGTATTTTTCGCAGATGACTTCAGGTTGCGGAAGGAAAGATTGCCAGAATACAGAGTTCTGTGCTTCGGCAAAAGGTAGTGCAATGTTTGGGATAGATAATGTTGCTGTTTTCAGAAATTTCGTCTTCAGATTCATCTGTGAAGGCGTGTCCTCAAAAAGAGCTTCTAAGTAAATCGGTTCTGGTTGTGCGTGACTCGTTAGACAGCAAACTATGCATGAATCTCGCACCGCGTCCAAGCCAATAATGATCTCAAGTTGCCATGCGTTGAAATAGTCATTCAGTTTTAGGGTATCAAGCCTGAGAAAAATTGCAAAGTTGTTGATTAGGATGGTTTTCATTGAAGTAAATGTGCAATTTGATCTAGATTCGATTGGTGTGGTTTGTGATTAATTCCGTTAGAAAATGCGATACGGAATTCTTCAACGAATCCCTCCTTAGCTCAGTTGGAAGAGCGGGGCACTGTAGTAGTACTGTAATGCTCAGGTCACCCGTTCGACCCGGGTAGGGGGGATTTCTTTTTTTTCGACATCATTATCAGTTAATGATTTCTGTACGTCCTTGCTACGATTCTGGATTCGTCTGCCTGTTGGACTTTGGAATTTTCCTGGCTGATTGCATGTGATGCTCGTTGTGACGCAAATCCTCACCTCTGTTCGCTTGGCAGAAGGCAATCGAAAATTTTAGAGCAATGCATATCGAAAGTGTAGCGCCTCTTCTTAGGGCATTTTTAGTCCCACAAATGCTTAGATCACCAAAATAACCGTTCATAATAATATCAGTTTTCATTTGAAAAATTCAGACAGCCTGCCAGGTCCAAAGAAAGGCTGGTGGCTGCTTCACTCAAGTTATCGTCTTGTCGGCGTACTCGTCCTTCGGGCCGTTGGCAGTTGCCTCACCACAACAGCGCTCCAGCAGCAACGGTCAGAAGCCATAGATCATCAAGCAATCCAATGTCCTTCTTCGATCTGTTCCATATTGGTCAATTTTCTGGAACAATTTCGAATGTGGTCCCGTCCGTATCATATCGCCTCGACCTCCAGTACTATAGAGATGTTATAAATGACCACCTTCGTGTATCCTCAGCATCGATCTGGGTGTCAGAGAGTGTTCACTATATGGAGGAGAGCCTGACCGACTTCCAGGCGGCGGCCTCCTTCATATGTACATGAACCGATCTGAATGAGTGTTCACTATATGGAGGAAAGCCTGACCGACTCTGTCAGGTCGCAGCCTCCTTCATACATCAACCGACATTATCAATCTTAATCCTTTACCATAGCAATCGCCGACACGAACCCATCAAATGTCGGCGCCCAGGCCTGCTCCCCTTCCTGTCGCTGGTCGTCGTCCGCTGGAACACCGACACAGCTCGGCCAGTGCGCCCTGGATCGGGTGGTGCCCGCCGCGATTATGGCGAGCGCTCTCATGCTTCTCTCTAATGAAGGCTTCATCGTCTTCACTTCAAGCCTGTACGTTGGCTTCAATTAGACCGGGCGGAGCGTCCGCTTGCCGATCATTCGCTATCCGGCAGGGGTTCTCCTTCTAATGTTTGCAGTTCTGTCACGACTTCATCGTAGTTCAAATTCGCCAAATCGGTCCAGGGTCCAGCTGGCCAAGCTCTGCCGCCTTGACAACCGGTATCTGCGGCCGAATATCTCTCTGGAGATGAATCTTCCGGCCCATATCGCGCCTTTACATGAACTCGACTTAGGCTTCGATCGAAACCGGCCTGATTCACAATTCATGTTTGTGACAGCTCCCGCCGAGCTGCTCAGGGTAATGGAGGTAAACTCGGAATTAACCTCCATACATCAATTCGTAGCCGCTAATCGCCGTATTGGGAGAAATTTGTGATGACAGAGGAGGGCCAGATCTTGCGACGTTTTCAATTTGAATACGAAAGCGACGAGCTTGTTTGCACGGGCGCCGCTATGACTACGCCGTGTCTCTTGTCTCTGTGATTTCTTGAAGTCTTTAATGCAGAAGAAATCAATTCTTTGTCAAATGCCCATTTGCAAGCCGAATTTATAGTACAATAATAATTCATTCTATTTGCTGATTATAAACGAATTTAGGAACGCTTTCCACCAGGCTGACAATCATTGGCAGGATTGTGTTGTGGTAGAGGTGAATGGGAGCGCATACGAGAACGGGATGAACGTGAGCGAGACCCTAACGGTGGCGGCGATATCAATGACGAACTGGTTCGATTCGGCGCAGCTCTGCACGATGGCCAGCAGCGCCTTCGAATTGTAATCGTTCTGGCTCAGATTGATTTCCAGCTGGAACTCGTAGGTCGTCGTCTGCTTCGCCGGGAACGTCATGGCCGGCAACGTCGTCGTATTGAAGAACGGGTCGCCTTTGTACGACAACGTCAGCTCACCGGACCGCAGCTCGATCGCGTAGCTATTCCGATTCGTGACGTTCGCCATGACATCGATGTCGGCGATCAACGACGTGTCGGTTCGCTGCAGGCGTCGCGTCTCGGCACGCGTCGTGATCGGCGGGTTCGTATCCGGGAACAGCACGGCGACGGCGATGGCCAGCCCCACGGCCAGTACGGCCAGCGTCAAGCAGCAGCAGCACAGAGACCGACAGCTACAGCAGCACATCGTATGGTGTTGGTTCAGCTCGAGTCCGTCATCTGTATCTCGATACGGCGCCGTCTGTTCGAGAGCGTTCGAGATTGGCGAGAAAACCCTAACCCTAGCATTAGGGTTGCCGGCGTACAGCAAGATCACTTAGCTGGCATTGAGACTTGTAGATCTTGAAAACGAACTGTTGAGGTATGGCGGATTGAACAATTTTGCTCGAACGAACATTGTAAATAGTTGGGCCGGATCAGGCAGAAGGCCCACATGACGATCATAAGATAGAAGGCGGTAATATGAAGGGCTGGGAGGGGAGCCTTTACGTATTATTAAGCTGTGATAAAAAGTTTCGGCTCATGAATGCTCAATCTGCCAAAGTAAACGAATGTTGTCAATTTGAAACAGAAAAAACTAGGTTGGTTTATCATGATTGAAAATGTCGAGGAAGTTAATGTCAGAGCGGGCCAGGATGACCGCTGTCACATCGATTCAAGAAGCTGTCGGATATTCTTTCGGCAAATAGGGCAGCGGTCTGCAAGCGGGTTGTCATTGGCGTCGAATTCTTTCTTCAGCTCCATTGCGCAATTCAAATGCAGGAAATGATCACAGAATATCAGCGAGCAGATATCAAGTTTCACCTAAAACACAAACTCAGAGAATATCTTTTTTTCTGGTAGAATTTAATACATTATTGACGTTAGGGTTCGCCATTCGCATCCAGCAATCCATTGAAGCAAATTACGCATTTGTTCGTGACGAAATCCCGCTTCTGGACAACAATCAATAAAATTCCGAAAAAAAACGAACCTGCTATGTGTGCATCTAAGATGCACCGATAACTATGCGTGCATCACGGAGATGCGCATTTTAAGAAGTGCGCATCCATACAAACTCTATCTTAGTCTCTCTCTCCCTTCCTTTCTCGATAGTATCTCACATGTTGCAGAGACCAAAAAATCTATTACTATATATGTAATCCGAGTAGCACTCCAGTCCTACTATGATACCTGGGGACCCGCCTGACTGGGCCCGGGTGACCCCGACGGGTTCACAGCTATGGCCTCAGTAGTGAACCCGTTATTGCATGGTGACCCGGGCAAACTAGGCACCGTTCGAAAGCTCTTGACGTCAGCTTTCCACTGGTACCTTTCATGAAGTTAGGGTTAGGAGCTTATAAA
>RBZT01000624.1:0-17653 GCA_003693705.1 Polymyxa betae
AAGATGGAATAATCAGACAGCAGTTGCTATTCGAACACGAACGCGAAGTTCCAGTTTCTCTCTGCGAAAAGGATTGCAACTGTTGTCTAATCGCAGCAGAGTTTATTGATGAATACTACATCCCTCTAACGCCACAACGTGCACTGCTGCAAAGAGCTGCACGATGGTTGGCAGCTGAACCTGAAATGATTGATATCTCCAAAAAGATACCTACGATCCAGCTCCAAGTCTACCGATCATCAGCCTTCAGCAAGACTGTTATTTTCACTCCACACCATATGCTCCAAAAAATTATATCTGCTGTTGCTGCTAAGATTTCTGAAATCGAGTGCGATTACGACAGCATAGCTGACATTCCTAAATGGGGCGTACGAATAGCAAAATTCGGGGTTTACGACTGGTACGTACTCCTAAAATCTCAATCATAAGACCATCATCCTTATTAATTAATTCTGCAGGGATCACCTCTCGGCAATGGAGATTGCTTACCACATGAAGAAGGACAAGCATTATACAGAACAGGTATACGAAATCCTGGAGCGCTATGCCCAGACAGAAAGTTAAATAAAACAGAAATGCGCTAGTTTACGGAATTGAACGTTTAATTGAACATTGAACAAGAAATTGGTAAAAAAAAAAGGAGCGTCACCCAACGCCGGGCTGCGCTACACTGTCGCCCTGTCACATCAGGTCTAAATTTAGATCTCTGAATTTCAATCAATCTTTGGATCGTTGACCCTGACGCTTGTTGTTTGCCCTTTTTTATGCAAACAGGAAGATAGGCAAAAGCCGGAGCGATACGAAATTCCGCAAGAGATGCTCTAAATATGCATGCGCTTTATATAAAGTTGAATTAGCCGAAGAAAGTTCTTTGGGGGAATCCCATGATAGTCAGAGTACCGTTTCCTTTGTCAGTGATGTTTGGTACCGTGGTATTGCTATTTATGGGGCTATATTCAGCAATAGCGATTGCTGTCTTATTCTTCGATTGAACAATGGTGAATGGAGATAACGGGGAGCCTAACAGAGACGGGTCGTCGTTGATTACTCCAATCGGAATAGGAGTCGGGGCCGACCCCAGATTTGGCCTTAATATAGCTGGCGACGCTGCCGGCGTCGACGCCACGCCTGGTGCCAACGTCAATGACGGCGACAGCTGTGGTGCTGCGACGCCTGGCATTGCGCCTGCAGATAACGTCGGTAATGCTGCTCCAGTTGACGATGGTATTCCGAAACCAGCTGCCGGTATAGCTCCTGTTGACGCTGAGGATGGCATTCTAAAACCAGCTGCCGGTGTAGCTCCTGCTAATGCCGGTGTTGGTCCTGCTAATGCCGGTGTAGCTCCTGCTAAAGCCGGTGTAGCTCCTGCTAAAGCCGGTGTTGTTCCTGGTGATGCCGGTGCGGCTGGCGATGACGATGGCGGCGAAGTTGGTGCCGATGGAGTCCCAGCGGCTGCTGGGGTTGAAGCCGTTCCCGGTATGGTACACAGATTCTCCATACAAACAGTGTTACTCGGGCATGCCGAGCAGGATGCAGTGCCGGCCGTATAAGGCTTGCTTCCGACGATGTTTCCAGCGACGGTGTAGTGACAGACCCAGGCGTCAGCGACCGCTTGTCCCAGCAGATTGGGACAGGAGCGAACACCACAGCCGATCTTGGCGCTGTTGCTCCAGATCATCTGGGTATAGTGAGCACAGACCTTCCCAGCAGCACATGTGTTGGAACCGAATGAATAACTGGGCGCTTCGTTAACCCATTCCTTCACAGCATCCGCTGCCGTCATGGTCGGCCATCCCCAGGATAAGTTTTCACCCACGTTAGCCCGGCCGCTGTGTGCCGTTGGGCACGTATTGGCATAGTCCTGAGCGCTGTTGGCTAAGTCGTTGTCCCAGGTGACTCGGAACATGTCGGTGGCGACTGGAGCGATCCCCGATCGAACTGAGTTATGTAGCGACAGGATTGTGTTGATGTCCGCCTGCGATACCGACCGGTTCGATTGACCAAGAACGCTGACAAGCGCCATTGCAAGCAGTAACCATGACAATACCGCCATAGGGCGAAATAATACTTCTAATTAATATGATAATCGAATCCAATCACCGTGCAATTTTTGCAGTGATATTAAACAAATGGAGTCACCCAACCAAATCCCGCCCCAAGGATAACATCGTATCATGAATCAATATCCTCCCAAAGACATGACTCACCGACCAGATTGGTATCTTGGCTCGGGCGAGGGAAGCTAGCTGGCAGGGCGAGCTCTTTACACGTTCTGGTTCTAGCTGGGCCATGATTGCCAGTGAGTTGTTCTCCTGCTGATCAGCGTGAAAAAAACGACATTGTTCTGGACTATCTATCCAATACATTCTTTGTCTTTCAGTTATACATAGGCGGACACTTCAGAGATGGTTTCAAGTCTTTACGGAATACAAAAGATGAGCATGTTGTCCGCATTGTAATACTGTACAAGTGTACTTATCGGATTTCCAGCTACAGGAATTAGAAATCCATTAGCATTCTACAATGTTTGGTCTTCTTTGAGGCCTTTAGCGTTCGTTCACAAGCTCGGAAACTAGGGGAATCCTGTAACTTTGTACATCGTAATTGCTGCCGTATCTTACAAAGGAATACGTTGGTCGCATCTACCCACAAGTTCTGGCATTAGCAGAACGTGTGATGTCTCTCTCGTATTTAAACCCAGTCCTTTTGACTGCTCTTGCCTTCGAAATGGCGAGAGTTCAACTTTCGTGTTTCGACTTGGCATTGTTAACATATATAGCATATTGCAAGATATTGTTGTGGTATTACAGTTAAACTTTATTAGTGTTTTTTAATTTATGATTCCGCCAGTTCAAAAGAGAAAGGAACTAGCCTGCCAAGAGGCTTCTCATCGCTTTTTACATCATGATGATCAAGTCCAGCCGTCTGACCAACAGAACCTTAGAATGTTTCACGACTGAAAAGGTTCAGCTTACCGTAAGATCTTGCCCAGGTTCACTTCCATTATCTGTAGCATAACCTTCATTATACAGCTTTGGCTCGGTAGGTTCTCTTCCTTCGGATGTTGTAGACATCTCTGACATTGACCTCCTTGACAACATTGAAAATTTAGAATCAGCAGTTGGCAATTCGGTTTCGATTTCTTCTCCTTTTACACTGTCTGATCTCCTCAGAACGTGGCTTATTGTATGAAGGATAGATGAACGTTTCGCTTCAGATTCTGCCATTGTCAACTTGCATATCAGCAGACCGGCTATCGTGACTGTGATGGACGAAATGATCGGTGCCGTTAATAAAACAGCAATATTTTGTTGTTTGTACATTAGGTATGGGATACATATTTGAAGGATCATAAGGAGCGGTAGCGCAAGAGATGGAAGCGAAAACAAAACCTCTTTATATTGGGGATTAAAACGCTGGCGCTCTACAGCGAATACTGCACAGAAGATTGCTAAGCTCGTGACAGCGTTGATTGCCAGAATGTCGTGATGTCGGGGAAGCATATATAGTAACTGAACAGAAAGCAGGCAAAGCGATACCATAGCCATAGACAGCACCTGAAGTGACTTCTTCATACCCAACTTGTCGTAGGTGGTGATATCGACTGTCACCATAGGGATAACGATCATTGGGATTAAGATCGGAAACGCAGCCAGCGTCGAATACAGCCCTGACGAGCATTCCACCAATGTTATCAAATGCAACACTGAACCTGGGGCGATTTAGTTAGTTATTGATTTGAAATCAGAATATTTTCGTACCGATTGAAGTAGCTGAGGTTGTCAGCTCAAATGATTTCTGGTTGGTTTTGTGATGCCGGCTAGCAATTACAGCAACCGAAGCATGAGCAAAGACCGCTACAGCTTGAACGCCAATGAATGAGCCTGCATGCATATCTCAACTTGAAGCGGGAGCGCTCAGGTAAGATCTGGAAGGCATAAGTCGTGATATTTTCGTGCCTTGAGCGAGTACGACTGAACTGTGGGTTCTGATTTGAAAATCTGAACGACTACAGACAAATGCAGTTTCCACTTGACGTACTAACAGATTTTAATGCCGATCCAAACGAAAACGAAATGTTAAAGCTTCTGCTTGATCTTTCTTACTGGTCAATTTTGGAAGCAGCGTCTTCAAGCAATGATATCAACGCTATGGTATTCCAGAACCTCAATGGAAATTGTGGATTGTCTTTCTCGACGATAACTATTTATTCCACAGCTTTCAAGCATAAAAATAGAGAAAATTGATCCATTAGATTCAGCCGCAAAGTGGAGAGAAACATCGATGGGCGACCAGCAGCTGGAAAATTCAAGGTTGAGGCATTCCGATGGTTGTGAGTGACGTTGCCTTCATGGAAAGATCAGATATGCTGGTCCCGATTAGATGATCATTGGAACTGAAACAACAGGACAGCTCCATTTTGTCTTTCAGCGATCACTATCATCTTATTATCGCCATCAAAATGCCTTCAAACATAAAAAATTCTTCAACATCAAAATGTGTCGGGGTTGCCAACGTGAGTGGGGGATGTAACAGCATGTTTGGATCAAAATGGCCTGATGGTGCTAACTTAACGAGCTCCAAATAAATACATATTGATCTGAATTGCCGCTCAATTTTGAAATTTTTTATCACAAAGATTTACCTTTCGAATTCATGAATATGCAAAGTAAGAAGAGATTTCTGAGACTGCTTGCAAGATAGTGTCTTGATTCTTGAACCCCATCTGGACCATGCCTCCCAAGAAAGCTGCCAAAGGAAGCACAAAAAAGTCCAAAGCAGCCGCCCGAAAAGCCGAACTGTTAGCTCAAAAACAGCGCGAAGAAGAAGAGCGACTACGGTTAGAAGAGGAGGAACGGCAGCGACGATTTGAGGAAGAGCGGCGCCGTATCGAAGAAGAAGAGAAACGCCAAATTCGATTAGGCTTAAAGAGAGATGCAGACAGAACTCGTTTGGAGAATGAACGTGAAGCCGGTTCGACACTCGAGACAATAATCAGAATGCGTAAAACTGGACTAGATCATGAGCAAACAGAGCGAGCCGAATGGGACAAACTCCTTCGATGTGAAACGCTTCCAGATGTTAATCACGAGCCCGATCTGTCTTCGTATCTAACATTATGGAGAGACGATACACAAACGACTCCCGATCTTGTCATCTGGCAGTGCGAGGCTGCACAAGAGCTGCTCTTCGCTCTGGATGTTGTCGTAGCACAGGCCCGTCAGACGATAAGGAACGACCGGATCGACTGGGCTATTGAGAAGATGGCTGAAATCGATCAAATCTCGCAGCCTGCCTTAGATCGTATGACAGCGACGCTCCTAACCGAGGCTGATCGTGACGGTGCCATGCTGAATATGAATGTGATCAAACAAAGCAATAGCGATCTTCTCAAGGTAAGCAGCCCACCTTTGGGAATGTATCCAGCGCCCCCTTTGCTAAACCTCAATATAGGTCGGTGTTTGGACAACTGGCCATGTCAAAGTGAAACGAAACAAGCTGGTGGAGTTCGATGAGATTGGGGTGACGGTGGACCCCCCAAACATGCTCACGATGCAGAACAACAATGGAATGGGGTTGCGCGTCATTTATCAAGCCCATGATCGCTATCAACAAGTAAACCAATCGCTATTCTGTTCATATGGCGGCGTCTACCATGTAAGCCTGGCATTTGTCAAAATCGCCATTCGTCGCTGATTGCAGAGAACAGATTGATGCAGTCGAGCTGCCGCTGCCGTCGTTCATGATGCATGATTGGGTAACGCGCGAGATCAACGATGCCTTCGAGACTGTTCAATGCCGCCAATACCCCAGCCATGCTGTTGGTGGTGATGGAACCAACGCTGCGATTCAACCGGTGAAGCTGTCATGGAAGATTGGTCGCCAGGTTATAGTCGATGATCTGCCTCAAGTCGGGTGGTGGAATAGTCAAACCTCGTCGTGGTCTACTGAAGGAATTACAGACGTTAAGTTCAACAGTGTTAATCGAGTGATTACCCTGCAGTCATTGCAACTAAAACCGCTGGCCTTAATCCATCCACGAATTTCTGATTATCCCTATCAAGCTTGGTCGATTAAGTCTCTAGGTCCTTCTCATATTCGTATTGCATTAGAAGGTCCACGGATGGTCGTTGAAATCGAATTACGTGATGATCAATGTGTGATAATAAGACCACAAGCGACTGAACTAGCTCATCTCACCAAGCCAATGAAGCCAGCTCCGTTTTTATCTGCATTAGAGCGATGCAGTATCTGCATTATGCCTGACGATTTTGCTCTGAAGCAGATAGGTCATATTCTACAAGCTGAACACTGATGAAACATTGATGCTTCTAATAGGAAGAACATTGAAAGACCAAGAACTAGAGAAGACTGCTTACGAACATATGGCTAGGATGGTAGCAGCATTTGAAATGAAGCAGTCACCATGGAACTGCCAACTAAACAGTGATCATTGTGCATTTCAAGTTTATGTCCCAAAGCACGACAATAAACAGCAGCAGCAACAACAACCCGGAGAGGGCTCTACTACAGAGCAGCCAGAAGTTAACTGTACCAATCCAGATTGGGTTACGATTGGTGCAACGATGGGTGCGTTCTTCGTAAGCCGATATACGGATCAGGTGGAGAATCAGACCTGGGATTATGATGAGCCTGAAATGCCAGATGAATATCGGCATATTTCTCTAACTCGAACACTCCAATCAAGATCCACAACTGGGCAAATAAGTCGGATGGAGCAGGCACCGATTTCGTTTCAAGAAGCTACGAAACAGCTGCTGACCTCATTGCGACTCTTAACATCATAAATGATCAGTTCAACTTCAATCGTGATGCGTATGAGACAGAGAAACAATGCTTGTTTGACATTTTCATTCAAAAGTTGATCACTTTCACTGTATTAATCTTGCATGATAAATCAGCAATGCAGCAGATTGGCGGCGGCAATGGTACTGATATTCTTCAAGAATTCGTTCGGAGCAATCTTCTATATGACGTGTAGTATCCACACATAAATGTCTGATAGCCTCGTTGCCCAGATATCAATTCACTCAGCAAGCGCAAGAGCCCCACCGGTTATCTGTACCAGGTTCGAGAAGCAACCAGATCACCAATGATCCCGACATTTAGAATGAACCTGGGAATACAGAGCGATCATACAGTATGTCCAATCGGTTACTTAGATAAGTAGTAGCGTTGGTGTCGCGCACATATCCTGAGGCAGAGTCGCTTGTTTTTATCCAAAATCAGACAGTAATATTCTAAGAGACTTCTAATCGAGATGTTGGGCCGATTGTTGCTGCTTTGCCTTGGAGTCGTTCTGGCTTCGGTACCTACCGGGATAGCATCCCTGGTTCCGGTGGGTGGACCGACACTGCAAGTTGCCGGTTTCGTCTGGTTTTAAGCCGCTGCACCTAGGTATATAGAAATTATAAGGTTACACACGAAGTGTTCTTTGATATCAACATTGGTG
The DNA here is from genome assembly GCA_003693705.1 of Polymyxa betae. Taxonomy (NCBI): domain Eukaryota; phylum Endomyxa; class Phytomyxea; order Plasmodiophorida; family Plasmodiophoridae; genus Polymyxa; species Polymyxa betae. Next base: position 7,475 of record RBZT01000624.1, read on the forward strand.
GAGAGAAGGCGGGCCGTATCACGATAGGATTGTTCGGGGATGTCGTCCCGGAGACTGTTGATAATTTCCTTCATGTAAGTTGTCAGCATATTGATTTCTTATCATGCCACGAACAATTATTATGTTCTGGTTTGTCATTCTGACTGATATCATTTGCAGCTCTGTACCGGAGACAAAGGAACAGGCAAATCTGGCAAGCCACTCCACTACAAAGGTGATATCTTCATTCGGATTCTTTCTGATACCGAGATTGACACGAATCGTTGCAGGCTCGAGCTTCCACCGAATAATTCCCGGATTCATGGTTTTTAAATCGTGTGTTATTAACCTACGCTGACAGCTGAATGCACCCTGGGTTTAGGTCCAAGGCGGTGACTTCACGAATGGTGACGGTACTGGTGGTGAATCCATTTATGGAATGAAATTCAAGGATGAGAATTTCAAGATCGAACACGCTCCCGGCTGTCTGAGTATGGCGAACGCCGGTCAGGACACAAATGGCTCGCAGGTACTGCACGCCCATTAGAGACTGGATATCTTATATTCAAGTTAATCTAATACTTGTTACAGTTCTTTATCACAACCGCAGCGACTCCATGGCTCGATAAACGACATGTAGTCTTCGGAAAGATTATGGATGAAGCGTCGGCCGGTGTGCTGAAGAAGATCGAGGCAAAGGGGACCCAAAATGGAACACCAAAGGCCAAGGTCACCATTGAGGATTGCGGTTTATTGGTGCAGCCCCCACCTCAGGAGAAAAGCAAAGAGCTTTAAGCAATCAAAGCCCATGACCACCATCGCTTTAACTTTGTTTTTAAATTAAACTGGAACAACGCTGCTCATGGCATTCCATCCGATTTCAGTATTGGACTGCTGACAATGAATGACGAGGCTTTGTTAACTGAAGATTCTTCGAATTGGGTTTGCGTTGCTTTATTCAATGGCGAGGAACTAAACATTCTTCATTCGCTTGACCATGCCGAGATACAAACGAGCGTTTTGCCAATATGCCTCGCAGAACTTTACAGCCATTTGATGTTGGAATTATAAAACCAAATGTTTATAATCGCTAGATCAAAAGCAATCGTTTGTACCTGGGACGACGTCGACAAGAACAGGATCCCAGTCGCCATTGGCAGACTCAGTTGCTCTACCAAGATCCACAGATTCCAAGCTCGCCCTTCTGTTGGAAAAATCGGAGCAAAGCTGACCACCAGAAGAATATAATCTTAATCTTTGCAGTAGCTCATCGGGAACATCAGCACGCCTTTCACTTCGCATCATTCCCAGATACGGCAACGTCCAGCAAAAATCGTCATCAGCTGTATGTGTCGTTAGCAAACAGCAAATCCAACCGAAGAGTCGACTGTACATTGAAAAGGCAAATGAGTGGATGTCCTTGCAAGCACCCGTGTTGAATTCGCCTGAGCATTGACGTGTCGCCCATACGGCGCCCGAATTGGCTATATCCATTGGTTAGCTCTGAAAGCTTGCTGAGAGAGAAAATAGCAGACCCTGAAGTGCGCCCGGGTCGATTGCGACCCACGCTTGGCAGCGATGTACGACCGCGATGCAATCGAGCTGGGATACGGAGGCAAGCCTCGCTCATGCTGCCAAGGCATCTAGCCAGCATGTAAGTTATAAAGAGGGATGAACTGAAGGCATCGCTTACCTGCTGAGAGAGCGCCTCAGCAACACTCAATGACGATATCACGTCGCTTTGTATCTCGATTGATTCTGTGAGGAAGTCTAAACAGTTCTCCTGAGAAATTTCTTCAGAAAGCGTCGGATTGGGACTGCCTGAGGTTACATGCAGATATTGTACGCATGATGCATCATTTAATGTTGAGGACGCAAGAATGTCTTCAGGTTCGTTCATATCAGGTTTCGCATGAAGAATTCGTCCCAAAGCATGAAAAACAGAAATCGCTTCGTCACGAAACGCGCCCGTCTCAATTGCTGAAATGTTGCCGGTGCTCTACAGCCGCCTTTACTCATTGGCAACTTGATTGGATTCAGAATTACGTGCTTAAATTGTAGTTGATGGATTGCACTACGAATATCACCATTACTATTGGTGATGATGACGTCAATCATATCCTCATCGATAGAAATGCATTCACCATCGATAACACGGCGAAGTGCTTTGCGCATGGCAGTTTCAGTAACCGCCCTAAAGCTAGATGATGTCAGATGGCGATCGCGAGCTGCAAAGAAACAGCACTTCACTCATACTTGAGTAATCGAACACCGTTCTCACAGAAAAACGTTTTGCCAAAGATCCGCTCAGCATCGCTGTTGTTCTCGTGTGTTGACGTTAACACAAATACAATGGGCGATCTGAATTCCAATGTGTTGATAGCAACGCGCGTTTGCGTAATGAATAGCAATTACCTTGATAATCGGGATGCCTTCAGGCAAGAATTCCTGAACAGATTCAAGTCATCAGATCGGTCAAGATACGGAAGCTCTTCCAAGATGATCAGCTGTCGCTTGGATTCCGCAGCCAGCGAACGATAGCGTCGCGATCGAAGCAGGAAATCGACGAACGATTTCATGCGAGACTGGTCACCATAGCTTCCTAAATAGTTGCCTACACGAGCTCATTTTAACATCTCACGAGCGACAAAACTCTGTCTAAGTAAAGGTTAAAACGAAAGCAATAAGCGAAAGAAAGTTGAAAAATCCCGATACGAAACACTCGTTAGAAAATGCTAACGAGAGAAGTTCAAAACGCCAAAAACAATTGAACAGGTTGATAATCACCTGTCCATCCTGCTGTCTGATCTCGTATGGAGGAATAATGAGATGATAATGTGATGGGGTCTGACCATTGGACAAGATGATAGCCCAGCTCAGCTGCCAATACTTCCAGGGCAGTGGACTTTCCAGCTCCAGGTGGCCCAATACATACCAGGACGCCGCTCCCTTCGTTCAGCCAGGTTCGCAGCTCATTCGCCTTCTTATTAGAAACACATAGGTCCCTCTATGCCAGCAGATGAATCTCCAGATTCGCTTATCAAACGAAAACGTACCGAGCGCCTAGGTCGATATCTCTCCGACCAAAGCTGGGTCGAACGATCCTGCTGAAGGCTGCCGCGGTTACGACGCTTGCAGAGGCGGCGGTCGTGGCCGAAATCGAGATCGTCGTCGTCGTCGAGGTCGGCCACGAGACAGAGACGACGACGATTAGCCATTGGAGCTGCGGAGATTATGACAATTTTTTAGACAGCTGCCATTACAGCGTCTTGATTGTCTTTGATTATGGGGTGATGGGGTGATGGGGTGATAGCACCAGGTATTCGGAAGGTGGATGTTATAGACGCCGCTGGCTTGGAGCTCCTGTACATTGGCTGTTGCCAGCCGCCTTGGAGATCCTTGTCATTGGCTGTTTGCCAGCCGGGAAAGATAATGCATAGCAGATTTTGAGATGTATGGCTTTATTGGTAGAAGTGAACAGAAGTGTTGCAGGCCTCGCCATTAGCGACTCATAAACAGCAAAACAGAGTTCGGGATACCTTGGTTAGGGTTCTAGGGTTTGAATAACGCTGTGTAGACGGGATGAACTGAGTCCTCATTACAAAATGACCATAGTCACCTCTCAAATCAGGGATATGTTTTAGTAACTTTAACCTCTGGTTACAGCCCAGTAGGAGCCACCCAACGGAAGTTTCAGCCCTATGATCAGGAAACGGTGATTACCACAGGCAAAAGTTTATTAGATATTTCGGAATCAAACCTCGTCTTAGAATCCGAATCCTCGATCTCGTCCTCTTCTTTAAACAACGATGGCCCATTTTGGGACCTGGGGTCATCACAAACGGAACAATCGCATCTGGAAACATTTCGACAAAACAGAAAAAGCGTATCTGCAAGTAAAGTAGTTGGTACTCATTTGCGCCATTCGCCAAAGTCAACGAAAATAATTCCAGGCCTTTGGAAATGGTCTACAAGGTTGATGTGATGAGCAACCACTTACAAAAAAGCAAACAAGACCTTAATGAGCAGCCTGAGAAAACACAGTCTTTAACTAACTGAGGGGTGATTTCAGATGCATTTGAGACAGATTCGAGAGCACAAACTGCTTCAATTCTATCTAACAGTGAACATACATGTCCTCCTCCGGGAACAGGGACGTCCTGTGCTCGTTCGATTTGCAGAGAGTCAGTGAGTTCGTGGTAGACGAGTGACCTTCGTAAAATGGGATCATGAAAACAGAAATTTGTAAGCGCCTGATTCACCTCTAAATACTGATGTCGTTGCTGCGCTTCAAGAGGATATTTGGCAACAAGCTCGTCCCAATCGCATTGTCACATTCTTCTCCTTATGGGCCAATGCCGCTGAAGCTCAGCAGGCATACGTCCAGAAATGATATTATTATTGCACTAATCTATGTTTGAATTTAGTGATCAACCCTAATGTATTCAATATTGTAATATTGTGATGTGACCAGACCATAACGTCTTTGTGAAACCTGCTCTTCAAGCAAATAAGTTACCTTTCTTAGATGCTTGTCTTGACGGCATTCAATAATCTAATATTAGGGTTATTTTGCAAAAATCGGTCAAATAAAAAATTCTGCCATTGATTTATTGATATTGTTCAAGAACGATGCTGAACGGCAACTGGTATCCAATTTCACATTGCAAATACTTCTCCCAGGAATCGATAATGTGAATATCAGGTTGGGAACAGTTTAATCGCCAATGAATGATGCATGGTTAGGGTTCATTGAATGCCTCTTATCGATATGAGTTTCTCAATCTTTTCTTTAACGGGACCAATCGATGCAGACAAACCCTTTTCGGAACCTTATCCTAGGGTCAAGCAATGTAGGAGTTGAATACACTATCAATCCTGGCTTTCAAATCAGTCCCGCCATGTATGTCGCGTCCATTTCCCCAACAGGTAACCGGGATCGCATTGCCCTTTCTGTTTCGTTAATCAAGAGCTGATTTGGATTCGCTTCGTGATTATCTTCGTCCTTGAATTGAACTCGATTGGCGGATCTTGCAAATGTTGTGGTTTAAAGGTCGCGCGCTAAATCCGACACTACAGGGTCGCATCATTTCGCTTTTCAAGCGCTTTATTTTTTGTGCGCGAAGCCATGTCTCGCACATTTTTAGTGTTACATCCCATTTTCAAATGAGGCTCCCCCTTGTTGGAATTGTGCTCTTCATCGTTGTGGTTGTGGCATCCAACGAAGCGAAACCCATGGCACCAGGCGGCACCATTCTGACACCCGATGAGCTCAATCACCTCGTCTGCGGTGCCATTGCCGGTCAAGCAGAACAGGATTTGCACCTGCGACTCGGACTGATGACGTTTCGTAGGCGGCGTTGCTCGTCTGTTTGTCGCTCCTCTCGACCTAATCAAGATCCGGTAGAGCCGCTGATTTTTATGGAAGGGCTCGGTTTGATTTTTCTGGATAAGTTTTCAAATTCAAGATAAATCGGCGCCGGCCCAGTACTCCGGCATCGTCCAATCAATTCGTCGAATTCTGGCGACAGAAGGCATCCGAGCCTTCTGGAAGGGGAACCTCTCAGCCGAACTGATGGTGGTCCCTTATGTTGCGATCCAATTTGCAACTTTCCACCTCTCTCATCGTCACTTGATTGAACTAGCGCCGCAACTCCCATCTCCAGTATACGATCTTGCTTCTGGATCTGTCGCTGGAATAACAGCTACAACCTGCGTCGTATGTGTTTTTTTCTTACCATTTTCGAGCTTTCCTCGGAATTTTGTTGGATGATTCTGCCAGTTCTAAATATATTGTCTGTTAGTATCCGCTGGATCTTATTCGTACTCGAATGGCGGCCCAACAGATGAGAAGGGCGAAGTTTACTGAAACGATTCGTCAATCCTGGGCAGTCGGTGGAGTTCGGGAGCTATACAGAGGATTGTGGCCTACTCTAGCCGGTATCATACCATATGCTGCCTTGCAGTTCGGTTTATATGGGCAATTTAATGAGATCGGCAAGGTTTCTAGTTAGCTGCTAATTATAATGACAACGAAAAATGCTCTCATTTCAGAATTTTTTCAAGGAGAAGTCAGCTGAAAATATTGGCGTGATACATTTCTGGTCAGGATTTTTTGGTGGTCTCGGTAGCAAGCTGTTGACGATGCCGTTTGATGTCATCAAAAAAAGAATGCAAGGTTGATATGAAATTGGAGCCAAAATTGGATTCTAATCGTATCATAGTGTCGGGATATCAATGGAGATCTGATCAGAGTCTCGGATCGGGAAAGATCTCAGGCGGAGTGATCAACTGCGGCTTACAAATAGCAAGAAAAGAAGGTTTTCCTGCACTGTACAAAGGTTGTTCCGCCAGCTTGTTGAAGTCTGGACCAAACAGGTCAGTCTGCCTTTGTCGCAAACTTCGCATATTGACATGTACTCAGCGCAATTACATTTTTCACTTTTGAGCTGTGCCGAAAGTGGCTTCGGCCAAAGGAAGGAGGCAAAATATCCGATTGAGTTTCTATCTTGCAATTATACAATGGAAAGAATTAATACAATGGATTATAATTACATGGGAGGATTGTTTTCATTGGTCTTTGACTCTTTGGGCATTCAGACGGAGACCTCAGGAACTATCCACTCGGGTATGACTCGCAGCACCACGACTCCACCTTCATCTTCACGTTCGAGTTCGCGTCGAAGAGTGGGAGTCATCTTCAAGGTGGGATTCACGTCACGGGTGTACCGCACCAGCATATCCCTCTTCACCCCCATCAGCGTCTCCGGAACTATGACCATCGAACTGTCTCTCAGAAGGAGAACTTCCCCGAGCAACGCCAGGGAGTGAGTATCCATCGTCTCCACCACTCGCTCTATCACCCACTCGTCGATATCCACGTCCAACTTCACAAACGAATCGAAGAATACGGAATGCCAGCCATGGGCCTCCAGGATGACACGGGCAAAATCACACCTCTCCCATTTCCGAGAGAACGCTAGCAATACTCCCGTTATTGGGCGGACGTGGTGTGGGTAACCCGGCGCTCTACCTAGGAAGCAATTACCGAGATTCTCCACCAGATCAATAATCTCCTCCCTAGTGAGAGGATTCCGAAGACTGTCACACAGGTTTGTCGCGAGATCCTCTGCGCTAATCCTCGATTGCGTGAAGACGTTGTAGCGATCTCTCGTGGGGTCACCCAGTTCAGAGTCGAATTCCCACAGCGAGCGATAGGCCAAATCCACACCCTCGTACTCTTCGGGAGGATGATACCACTTGGGAGCAAACACTGCATGGTAAACTCCTTTCTCTTCGATCTCTTTCCACACTACTTCTGGAATGTCCACCTTCAGATCATCTCTGATGTTGAACGTCCACTTCTCTAGCCTTCTGTAGAGATAGTGCTCCACGGAGAGCTTGAATGGGGTAATACAAACGTCGCCGTGAACCAAAGTGTTCCAGGGCAGTCCTTCCATCAATACATCGTAGAGATGCGGCGAGTCTATCTTGGGGAATTCGTCCTCAATAGAATCGCAGATCATCCTACCCAATCCCATGAGATGCCTGAAGAGTCTCAGACTGCCCATGAGTATCGACGCGAGCACCAGCGCTTCACACTCAAAGCATGTTTTACGGGGTCGCCATCTCACCCCCGTAGTCGGACATCAAAGGCGGAGCTAAGCGCCTCAGCTGCGCACAAGCCTCCTCTCTGTATTGTGGATGTGCTAGCGCCATCTCGTAAGAAACCGCCAGCGTCGAGTAGCTGATCGGGACTTCCACTCTTGTCAGGTGCTGGAATTCTCCGCGCTGATTGTACTTTCCCGGGAGACGATATCCATTCCAACACTGCCTGAAGTGATCCACCGACGTACACGTTTCCAGGGCTGCCACTGGGAGCGACTGGAAAATCGAATCCATCGGGAATACACGGAGTGAAAACCACACCTCTCGCGATCGACAACATTTCTTTCCAACGTGGTGCTAGGATCCATCCACCCTGAGGCGACACGGGACACGTCCAGCTCTTTGTATGTCTGGCGCACAATTAAAAATCCACCAACGATCAGGCCGCGCCACGCAGCTTTCGGCTCATAAAATTCTCAATGGAATCAAGCCAAATAACAAAATCAGCTTTTTTTTCGAATGAAAAAAATCCGTTTGGACTTTGGATACTCTGACTACGAACAGAGTTCAGATGAATCATTAACTCATTCCAATCATTGAGCGAATCAATTCATAACGAGCAGCGGAAATGTTCAGAGCGTGAAAGTCTATATTTGACCTCCGGATGCTCCGCTGCAATGTGTCTTCGTAAAGTTTCTTTTCTTTATACGAATACTATTTCTCGCAATGCTCGCAATTCAAACGCTGTGCTGAGTGCGTTTCTGAACGGCGATTGAGTGTATATGCCCGAAGAAACTCTTTCGAGCTTATAAGGCACACAAAACGATCATTAATACTATGCTGGGAACGGAGGACGAGATGAGAGTGGGTCGACTCGTTCGTTAAAAGAACAGGTTAAAATCGGCTCCGAATAAGATCCCTTGGTACATACGTAGGTACTGTACAGTTGAGAGTACAGTAACGGTGGAAGTAACCCCCTATAAAGCGAAAGTGCGTGAGAAAACTACGTGGCGCGGCCTGGTCGTATGGGCCTACAGAAAAAGGTAGACAGGCAAAAGGTAGACAGGCAGAGAAATGCGAGGGTGTCTACCTCTTCCTGTCTAACTTTTTAATGGTGGGCTACAGAATTAGGTAGACAGGCTTGACACTGGCGCAAAAACCCTAGGTAGACAGGCTGAGCGCAGCCTCCCGACAATTGTATGGTGGGCTGCGCTTGCTAGACACTAACTATTTTAGCGAACTACTAGACAGTCTAGCTTAGGATAATACTTTCAGCTGTATATTCTCATGCTGTATTCATTGTGCATCTGACTATGTGCATTCTCGTTACATTGTGTCGCTGCTTTTGGTATACACCAAGTAATATGACCACTTCCGGAACGAGAGATCCGTGTCAACATGTGTCGCTCTTCCTTGATTGTGAAGATCATCGAAATAATAGTATCCACCAGATATTCGTCCGTTCAATCGCTGAACATGGGTGGTGAAGTGACTGCCTTCTTGACTGGTTGAACTAATTCTTCCAGTGAGTATCCAATCATTGTCGTTGACTCTGATTCTCTGAGGGCAATTAATTTTGCCCGAATCGATGGTACCCAATCGTTTTTCCATCTGATCATCACTCTGTCCAAGCTCAATGAACAAGACATTAGATGGAAGATTTACAATCTTGATGTACTCATCAAGCTCCTGGTTAACGTTCAGTTACATAGCGACAACGGGGCAAGTTTCAAATTTAAGTGTATATTCACCTCATTGCATCCTTCATCCTAGTCTGAACTGAGCACCTTCCGAACCTGCTAGCTTTTCAAGAATTGTCTGCAAAGACATTGATCCGCTGCTGGCAATCATACTATCCGTGATGCGCTGTATGACACTTAGTCGCTAGCAATATCGTTGGGGTTTGTTGTTTTACCAAAAATGGCCAATTCAGATCAACGACCTTCAAAACGTGTCCGTTCGAACAGATCAAGCTTTTCTATCATTGTAATTACCAACCAGGCCAACATGTACGCATATATGTACCTGTGCTTTAGAAATCACACTGGGCTGCAAAACGGCCGGAACGTCTTGCAATATATGATACAAAGCCTCGAAAGGATTCCCATACTGCCCAGGAGCAAATAAGTTTCGTTCAAAAATGATCCAGTTTGCGATCAAGTCGCGGCCACGATTGAGTTCTTTGGTCAAAACTGCGCCTTCCTTTGCTGATTTTTTTTTCTCTTAAATGCAGATGATCAAGAAGTTTGACGAAAATACTCTTCCCGTCAAAACCTATATAGGGTGGGTACATTTTCGCCGGTCCATAACAGACGGATGTTACCTGCTGTCGGTAACTGTATGCGTGTTAATGACGCGCTTAACATTTCAAGTAACGCAGTTATGTAACAGGTGTTGTTAAAGTGGCTGTACGATTGATAAGTGGTCAAGGGACATTTTGCAATATTCTTGGCCCCTCTGGGTCGTCCTGCTTTCTTTGCTGCTTTTTTGGGTGGTTCATCAAGCAGACTTTCAGTAGTATCTGGAGGGCGACCATCGTTTTCAAAAGCAGTTTTCCGTTTGTATCGGTCTGGACGTGAGATACCATGCTTT
>RBZT01000178.1:0-20721 GCA_003693705.1 Polymyxa betae
TTGCATCTCCAATATCCAACAGGCTCCGCCCACTGGAGATGCTCTTACTTGAACCACAGAACCAGTCTCTCGACGTAATCATTTTGATAGAAGATAGCAGACTCCTTACAAGCCGCTGTTTTGCCAAGCTGTGAGCTTATCTACTGGAAGATGAGGATGAAAGAAGGCGATCATGAACCTAACCTCATGTCTTCATTACTTCCTCTCATGACATAGTTCAAAACTTGAAACCAATACCGTAACTTTTATTACAATTACCTATTTGGTAGGTTAGAAGTATAAATCAAATGTAATGAAGTCCCGTTTTCAAATATCCATATAATGATACAATTGATATATTATCAGAACAACGTGCTAAGATTGTATGCTGAACCTCAGTAATAGAATATACCGAATGATAGTGTTCCTGGTTCATTGTTAGTTGATGGATTCATTCATCTGAATATCTCCAGGTGTAAATCCCGTGCTTTCAACTAATACAGTGTCAACGTTTAAAGCAAACATGTTGTTCAAAGGATAGATGAGATTCTCTAAAGATGATGGTGTAATGCCACCGAATATAACAATCTGATTGTTGATCAATGTGGCAGTATGTGAAGCTCGTGGTTCAGGTATAGATCCAGCTGTTTGTACTTGATACCAGATCATTGTTGAGATATCCAATGCATAGACATCATTATAAAAATGTCTCCTGCCTGCTGTCCCACCAATAATAAAAAGATATTTGCCCACAATATTGGCAGTATGCCAAGCACGAGGTGTTGGTGGATCACCTTTAAGAGGAACCTTAATCCATATATTTGTAACTGTGTTGAATACAAATAGATCACCAAGATAATGTGTTAGTCCATAGATACCACCGAAAACAAACATATATGGACCCATAGCATTAGCTGTATGTCCCCTTCTAGGAGCTGGAATTGATCCAGAACATTGAAGAGATGTCCATTTCCAAGCTAAATTCATAAAGCGAATTACTAATAGTATCTATCAGGAAACATTGCTTACTTGAATCCAATCTCCAGATATCATTAAACTGATCAACACAGTTCCAACCACCAAATAGATACAAATTATTGTTAACGACAGAACAAGCATGATCTCTTCTTGGCGCAGGACGATCAGTCTTTAGGCCCTTGCTTTCTTCGAATGAAATCTCCATAGACCTGGCATCGTATATAATTCCAGCATTACAATATTGCTGACCATTCCAGCCACCGAATATATAGATAGATTTGCCAATACAAATAGCAGAATGCCCAACACGACCTAAATCTTTGCTTTGTACCTTCCCAGTAGGTTCAGCAATACAACAGTAAAGAGTATCGGTTTTGATATGGCAGAAGTCAGATTTCTCTTGATCATTACTGAATCCACCAAAGATTACAAGAGCTTCGGCGACCAGTGTCGCTGAATGTGACGATCTTGGAGAGATCTGATCACCGGACAGCTCTAATTTATTCCAAAGTAATGGCCTAGAGCCGAATATGACCCCATCTTCCAACATAATAGAAATGACACTATAAGCGCAGTATCACTAGGGGGTATCAAAGTTGGCTTCTCGCAAAAAAATTAAAGCGCTTTAATTTTAAAAAAAATCTGCTTTAATGGCTTGCTTTAATTGGTCGTTTAAAGCGTCGGAATGCGCAAGTTTGATACCCCCTACTATCAGTCTATCACCCATTTGCCATATTTGCTTGTAGTATGCTGTAGCCATGCCGTATTCATTTACGCTCAGTAGATATATATTAAGAATCATGAAAGTTAACCAGCTGCATTGGTGGCAACAAAGTTGTGTTTCTCATTGTTAGAATATCATCATGAGCAAATGCCTGAATGAATTACGTAATAGCAGTCTATTTTGTTGAGCGCACATGTATTTAATTTATAGAATTTTTACAGAAGAAGAAGAAGATGATATGATAGTGAGATTGAGATATTGTTGACTGAGTCCATAGAAAGGTCTGTTAATAAAAAGGCGCCAAGTTCAATACTATCGCAACTGCGTGAGATAATCAACCTGCTTCCTGGACTGGATTCTTCATCATTTCTATACATTTCATCTGCTGCTCTAATTACAACCAAACAATGATATCTTCAGGCCTTAGCAAGGTCGGCAATATCCTGTCCTCTCCTATACGAGCATTTAGGCAAGTTTCTACTTTACTCTCTCCAACAAAACAAGAGTCCAGTAATGTGGATATACCAGAAGAAACAGCTCTCCAGCCTCAAAGGAAACGACGTCGCTCAGGAGAGCAGACTCCCGATAAGAAAATTCGCAAAATTTCGAAAATGCAACCATCTTTGAAAAGACCAAGACGAGACGGCGACATTGACGAAAACGAAAATCCTCAAAAGAAAAAGCAGAAAACGGAAACAATATTCAATGAGAAGGATGGAGGTAAACTCAATGAATTAGAACAGAGAAAGACTGAGCGAGCTCGTTGGTGTCGAGAACAGCTTCATAAGCAATTCGAGAATATTGCTGATATAGTTACAGCACGAAGTGGATCTGTTGAGAAGACTCATTTCCAACAGCCTAACACAATGATGATGACACCAATTCCATCGAAGAACGAAAACAAATCGGAGACATTGAGAAGATCGATTCGAAAATCAGCAGCCCGGGCCAACAGGCGTATATCGATGCAATTCGAAGATGTTAAAGCTCGAGTTGCAATCCGCAAACTTCATGAGCAGATTAAGATCGAGGAGGCCATTCGAGATCGTGAAGCTGAAATTCTGCAGAAAGAGAAAGAAGACGAAAGTTATCGAGAGCAACGTACTCATTGGCAATCTGTATTTGGACCACAGATTGCTGGACGTCTTTGTGGAAAATCACCAATCCAAGTGATTAAAGAGTTTTGCCCTGATCTTACTGTCACACAATCCAATCTAAAAAGATCTCTGCGGAAAGCAATGAGCAGATTTCATCCAGATCACAGTAAGTCATTAGCCACTATTGAGAAACAGATCGAAGCTGAAGAGATATTCAAGGCATTGGTAGAGATCAGAGATATTGTATATTGAATACAACAATTGCATGTACCTATAGATTTTATCAACAGTCATCTTACTATCTCTGGGCCAATTTGAATTTCCCGGTTAACGACAACCATGCATAGAATCGTACCAACTGTGTCCCTTGTCGTCATAATACTATTTGAACTTAATCTATGCTTGGGAGCGATAAGAGGCGATGGACAATGTGGACCTGGGATTGGCGAGTGCCTGCCCAAATATTGCTGCTCGCAATGGGGTTTGTGAATACGATTAATTAGAAAAATCAGATATGATATAGGTATGACACAGGTTGGTGTGGAATAACAGAGCCTTATTGTGGAAATCCTATGCCACCATGGTCAACATTTCCAACAACAACAAGGTACATCTTCATATGTATATACTACTGCTAATCAATAAGGAAATTACGATCAGGTTTGCTATAACAACGCTGATGAATATCAGTGGACATATTGAATCAGGGCATTCAAGTTCAATATCTATGAAGGATGCTCCTGGACATACAAAGTCAGACTCAGACACGAACCAGCAGACAGGAATACGTTTGTTCGGTTTTAACGAAGAAGATACTGTACGAATCCTGGTAGGAGGTGCTGTAGTTATTGGGATAATTGGAACCTGGATATTCTGGAAGATTGGCAAGTATTTTGAGATAGCAAGGGTGAGAAACTTTCAAGCTTATATGCAGAAAGAATTGAACAAGACGGTTGTGGTTGAGACCATTAACGAACCTAGCGAACGGAGAGAAACAGTAAAAGAAATTGCAGAGTCAAGAACAGATAGACAGGCAGGGAAAAGAAAATCCATTACTATTGTGTTAAATGATGTAATTAATCTAACCGATATTGGGGAAGCAGGAGGTTCCAGTAATAACTATTTCAAGTCACTAGAATCTCATCTATAATTAAACAATAGAGTTTGGATCATGATATTCTTCAACCATAATGGCAATACATAACTCGGAATACAAACCAGGCTATGTATAGAAGTTGAACAAGTTTGATAGTAATGAGGATTGCGTAGTTAGTTCGTTGGTAGTAGTTAGTTAATCACAAGAGTCACCTCTTCAGTATACAAGTTAGGCTGGGGTTTATAATGTCATCTCTTGATAACCAACAGAGATCTGAGACTGAGACAACAATACCACTGTCAGCCCTTGTCTCTCAAATCAACTCAAGCCAAGTCTCTGCCCAGAGAGTCGCTGATCATTATGCCCGATCCGGAGCTCTTGATGTATGTAATTATGATCAAGGATATAAGGCACAATTAGTGTTTGCCTGCTTAACTTGCAGAACGTCTGTCTCACATGGATTCTGTCTGGCATGCTCTATGCACTGCCATGTGGATCACGAGATTGTTGAAACAGGAAAGAAGAGACATTTTCGATGTGATTGTGGCACTAATCGACTTCCACATCCATGTCAGTTGACCAAAAAACCACAAGGAATAGTCAATGATGAAAACAGATACAATCAGAATTTCATGGGACTCTTCTGTCATTGCTCGAAAGCTTATGACCCTGACACAGAGACTAAAGATATGATTATGTGCTGCCGATGTGAGGATTGGTTTCACGATCATACTGATTGCATAGGGGAAGCAGCAAGACAGGACCAATCTCAAGGTTTATATCTCTGTGCTAACTGCGTTAAAGAAGCTCCTCTGCTGGTCTCATATTATAATCAGATGAAGTCATCAAAATCGATGCCATCTCAAACTCAGCTACCTCATCAAATATCTTGCTCCAAACCTCATTCTTCCAATTCTGTAACGCATGGAATATATCTGCCTAGCAATCTTTCTGCAACAATCTGCCGTTGTGATGAATGTCTTCGGGCCATAGCTGACCAGGATGTACAGTTCTTTATAGAGGAATTGTCTCCTAGCGATGACGACGATGACGGCGAAATTGCGTCTTCAGAACAAGATTTAAAACCCGAGTTCGATTCCGAATATATATTAGAGCGGGCGCTTTCCAGATTACCAAGAGAAGTGGCCATTGAAGGAGCACTCAAGTTCCGACAATTCACAGATAATATCATTCTAGGTCTGAAGAAGATAACGGCCAACGATAAGAACAAAATTATCACAGTGGAGGATGTCAACTCAATATGTGCCAGCGTTCTGGGCAAGCGGCACCGAGACGAGGAGTCGTAGTTTGATTCACATCATCTTACTTTATTGAGAGTCCCGACAAAATACTCGTAATATATCTGTTATGCTTATTAAACCCTGTGCACAATGCTGATTACATACAAATATACGGTGGGTATTTGTTGCAATAATTTTTCCCAACGTATGTTCCAGAGTAGCTTCTGGTGTCACAACAAATACTGGAGCCGAATCTTTCGTACTGATATTAGAACGTATCAAATTAGATTTAAAATCGCCAACAGATCTGTCCAGAGCATTGTTTAAGGCTTCAGCATTCGGCAATAAAAGCAAATGCTTTGTATCTGACAACGAGTACACCATCAAAATATGATTATCCTCATCCACCAGCCCTATTGAGCTCACTTGTTTCTGCACCATAATCTTTATGCATGAAAGTAGAGAAGATTCGGCGTCACAAGTTACTAAATTATGTTTGCCTTGCAATCCTAACTGAAGAGAAGTTATGCTCTTGCTGATCATTGAACCAAGCTCTGCGCGATGGTTGTACAACACTTTGATTATGTCGGATTGTGAAACGACTCCTTTGAAACTGCCAGTTCCATCTGTTACAGGCAAGCGATGTCGGACCCGAGCCTCATTCTTGTTGCCAATAAGCATGCGACATACCACATCTAACGTTGTATCTTCGCTGACAGAATCAAATTGACGGTCAGGACTAAGCGCTGCTACTTGACCTGCTGTCGTATCCATGATATTCTGATGAGCCAGTAATTTATCCAGCCACGGATCAAGGAAATCGTGCTCTCGTTGTTTTACAATCAGTTGTAAGATATCAATACAATCTAAGAATCCGACAAACGAATGATCGGCTTGAGAAAAAACAGGGGCCGATGTGATTGAGGCATTCGCCAGAATTTGACAGGCATTAGACAGAGGCTCAGTAGCAAAAATTATGACAGGCGTCCTCGGCACGGGTCTGGATGCCATGGCGGAGGCACAGGTGACATTGGCTAAGATGTCGAGAGGCGAAGACATAACGACGATAGCAGCGGTACGATTGAACAGAAAGAAAACAGTGCTGTCCCTAACGACCAGGTAGAGAGATAGTCTGGATCAATGCAAAGCAGGAGAATGTCTTGGTCTGGAGGAGGCCGACCTCTGAGTCCTCTGTTTACCGATCACTTGTTTCGTTTACGTTACAATCCATCTGTCAGCTCATAATCATGAAGCAGATCTTGTCACACACTAACATCTATCATGAGCATTTCATATTCTCATCAGTCATATAGAGAGATCAAGCAACAGGCATTAGCCCCTTCTGACACAGCCTTGGAGGATGCACTTGATGCTCTCAGGCATGTCTGTAATGAACAGCTCCATTTGGCTGGCATTAGGTGGACTGCCGATCTCCAGCTGAGAGAAGCCATTAACAACGTCACGAGGGTCTGTCGTCAAATTGGTTTCGAACGGGATGTTGCTCGTGAGCAATCTAAGAAATTAAAAGACAAGCTCAATGAATTCGAGAGAAAGGAAAACGATCATTCGAAAAATGCTAGAGAGCAACAATCAGCTATTGTGCAAGCTATTAAAGTTCGGGCCGAAAAAGAAAGAAAGCAGCTGGATCGCAAATACAAGCTCAAACTCAAGGATGGCGAGCAGAAAATACTTGAGAATGCTAAAGCTGACTACGTTAAAATGAATCAAGAGTTAGCAGAGAGAATGTCACACCATCTAACGCAAGTAGAATCAGCATATCTGATCTCATGTCGACAATTTCAGCATCAATTGAAAAATACTTTGGATGGGTTTGAAGTTAGCTATCAGGACATCTCGAAACGGGTCGGTCAGGACAATAATCTGATGAAAAAATACCAAAAGATCGTCAAACATCTACAGGAACAACAAAACGAATTGACCATTCAGCTGGAAAGATATCAAGTCAGGTATTTGGAGCTTTTTACTAAAGAAGATAGTTGGAATGTATCTCATAGCATTCAGAAGCTTGTTGAGAACTTCCATAAAAAACTACTAGAGATCAATCGCCAAAAACAAGAAAGCCAGCAGGCTTATGTTGAACAGCACAATCATGAAATAGAAGAGATTAACCGTAAAGTAAAGGATATCATCGAACGTAAAGATAAAAAAATCGCCCAAATGGGAGAAGCAATCGATGCTTTGAATTCTCAGCTAAACGAGCTCACTACATTGCCAGCTTGTGACTGAATATTTGTCGACAAACGGAATAAAAACTCACATTTATTGTTTATTGCCGACCTATTGTCCACTTGGCAGCCGACCAAATAGTCTGGAGGATAAGCTTCAGGAGGGCTGGATGACGATAGATACTTAATGTGTAAGATGACCACCCATACGCTGTGTAAAGGAATGATCCCCAGCCCCAAAACTGGGCTAGCATACCCTTATTTCGAATGTCGCCAAATATGCTGGATAACAAGTACTGAATAGTTCTGGATGGCATCGACCTTGTCTCGTTCATTTTAGCGACTGATTGAGCTATGAATTCAGCCATGGCCTCAATGATATCGCGATTTTCAATCATTTCGAAATCGGATTCAAGAGTCGGTTCGGGTGCTTGTTTGACGAAGACCCACTCATGGTTATGGGAAGTATCTTCACCATCTGGCGTCTGACAATTATCCCTGACTGTATCCAGATCAGCAGCAGACTCTTCAGCGACTTTCACTTGAACTCGCTCCACTGTCGCTAGAAATTCCTCTGAGCTGATATAATTGTGAAGACCGGCCAGGAGCTGCTGAGACTCCCTGAAAGCTGCTGCCGAAAGCGGATCATGATCTGGGAACTGATCTGGAGAATGAGACGGGCCCTGGTCGCTGTCAGGCGTGTCCAGGGCCTGGACTTGTATCATGGTGCAGATAGATGGATGTGTCTAGAGACAGGAATAGATACTTGATATGTGACAGTCACTTAAAGGAAAGGGAACAGAAAAGGGAATAGTGAAAGTCGGCGACTTAACGCAACTTTTCATCTCCGCAATATGATGATCGTCATTGTCTGCCACGTATTTATCTTGTCTCCGTTTAGTCTGTGACCATTCCCTACCATTCCCTATCATTAACTACTCCACCTACCAATATATACACATTTATTGCATGTATAATTCTGAACAGGTCTTCGCCCGCTCATTGGCGATCTGTAATTCTTTTTCCAAAACAGTGACGCGTTTCAAGGCACATTGAAGCCTATCTGAGAACTCACGAACTGTTGATGGAAGTTGGCAAGAGGGTGAAGATAGTATAGTTAAGACTTCGAGGGCAGATGGCCTTGAAGTTGGATCGGACTGTGATTTTATAGTGAGTAACAGACGACTACATTGTAGTGAATGCTTACCGATAATAATGACCTGATCAAATGCACGAGTTTTGGTGAGAATCTTTCTGGTAGCTCTACTTGCCCAAGACGGATCTGATGATATTCAAAACCCTTACAATCGGGCAGTAATGAGGAAATGAAAGGCGTCGTT
The DNA here is from genome assembly GCA_003693705.1 of Polymyxa betae. NCBI lineage: Eukaryota > Endomyxa > Phytomyxea > Plasmodiophorida > Plasmodiophoridae > Polymyxa > Polymyxa betae. The sequence goes on from RBZT01000178.1 coordinate 8,642, forward strand.
GTTAATGTTCAGTACCTGAGTTGGTAGAGGAATTCCTCGGCTTAGCTCCAACAAAGTAGCGCCTAGAGCGAACATATCCACACGATCTAACGGGATTATATTTCAAATATAAACAAACTTGATTGATACTTCAGTTACCGAGATGTTTATAATCGTCATTCAGTAGCTCATCAGAAAGATACCTGGCATCACCTTCAGAGATGGTTCTTCCGTTATCTGATTTTCATATTAGACAGAGATACAGAAAACGAAATAAAAAGATAGGGTGACATTGGCCTATTTGGGCACACAGACCAAAATCACTAATCTTGATAAGACCGTGTTCGTTTTCTAACAAATTATCGGGTTTAAGATCCAGATGCACTATACCACATCGATGCAATGCGTGCAACCCGATGCAAACCTTGACAGTAGTTGAGTAAGAAATTTGACGATTACAGACAAAACACCTGTCTCGTAATCTCAACAAGACGTTCTTCTTGGATCTGTTCACATTTCGGGGTTCCGGGAGTCGAGATATATCTCCTTGATAACGAGCCTTTCCTACAGTATTCGGTTTGAATGCTGCATTATGAAAATTATTCCTAGGCGAACAGATATAAAGTCAATATGCTTTACTAGATTGACTGGTCGGAAGGATCCACCCATGATGAAAAATATCTAAAATGCCAATTGAGCAGATATGTTTATTGAAGGATGGATGGGTGATACCTGATAACGTGCATGCATTCAGGTGCTTGCTGGGTGATGTATGAAAGACTAAGATGGATATTAAAAAAACCACGCTTATCTAAAAACCAAAAGACATACCAATGGATTTCTTTTAAAAGCGATAGCAGAGCATTAGTACCAGAAACACGAGTTAATACCTATCGGAACGCTATATCAATAATCTTCAATTTAGAGTGCTTTTTGATTAAAGTGACCTACATGCTTTAACTTTTTAACGGCATAAAATGTTCCATCAATGATTAATCGAGCGCGATATACTTCCCCAAAGGACCCTTTCGAATAAATGAAAATCGGGTGGCCAACATCAAATAAAGGTGAGATACCTTGACCAATACTTTCAATACAATCAAATTCGCGAGATAATCTGGAGTCCCCATGGACTGGATGGGCATTTTTTCCAACTTTGTGGATGCTCATCTTTGTGTGATCGAAGAATGGGTTTATCGCCGGGAATCGTAGACCTGAATAATAAATGAGTCAGCATCACTAAATCCAGAGACTGAAAAATAAGATGTTAGCAACATATAGCCCAGAGAGATGATATGAGAAATAAAAACGACTGAAACCTTCTGGGAGTTCCTGTACGATCGTTGAAAATGAATCGAATGCGGTTCTTTTGGCGGGATCAATACGAGACAGGGTACTGATTCTCTGAAGTGAGATCTGAACAGTAAGTACAAGTCAAATAACACACTGAATGTTCCCAAAAGACCTATTCAACCTGCTCTTGAAGTTGTTGATCAGTTTTCTGTAGAATTGGTTGATCAGATGGAGTCATATAATCGTCTGAACATTGAGATGTATCTGCATAACCACACGTAAATCACCTGAAATGCTGTTTGCAACGAGCATGTAGCATTCACCATAACTTTGACTAAAATCACCATCGTTTTGTTTTCTCATGAATGATAATCGGTCGGAGTAGTTGGATCGAGATCGGGGAGGATGTGAAGTGCATTGAGCGAAAAGAGATTTCTTGAGGGGGACCTCAAGTGATCCTTGCCTCTTCAATGCATTGACAGATACTGTTCTGGGGACAGACATTGGCTGACCATCCACATGATCAAGTTCAGTGAGAAGTAGTTTGGGTCTTTTAGACATTTGTAAAGTAAAGACCCTGAATTCACTCTATCCAATCTTCAGTAAATCAACGATTATTCAGACTGCGTACACCATGAACTAATATTTTACTCTAGCTTTATATATCTATAATCTTTCACGATTATTGTGGTTGTACCTCTCCGATTTCATCCATTCTTAACTACAGGCTCCACAACATCAGTATTGTAACCGGATATCAGACCAAAGATGACCAAGTTGTTGTTGTTGTGGTTATTAGCTGCAACAGTCGTGGTTCTTCACAGGACAGAGAGCAATATCAAAGCAGCCGTTGATGGTTTCAAAGAGAACCATCGTAGTCATGCCCACTCATGGTACCCATTATCTTCATCTGAGCATGATACTTCCATCTCCGATTTTGACAAAGTAAACAAGACCAATACCACAACTATACAGAAGGCATCAAAAAGTTGTTCTTGCGGCTGTTGAATCAAGAGAAAACAAGTTGAACCAAACTCTGGAAAACAATAATGGGAAACAAGCGTGATAGCATAGCACACTGCACAGATACTTGTTATTAACAATAAACAGATTAATTTAGATGAACATCATGGGCGGTGCGAACATCATCGCCGCTTGTCCACCAAAATTAATATTATCATGATGACTACGAGCGATGAAATCGGCAATACCCACGCTAGTGTACAGCGAAGTCAAATCTCGGACACGGTCCGCTTGTAAGTACAAGGGCAGACCTCGACTCAGTTCCCGATCTTCCTGCATTCAACTTCAGTTTTGAGTAGTAAGATGACATCATGAAAATACCTCGCCATGACAGTCTAAATAAAGAGAACCCCAAATTGCCGATGCCCTATTATAAACAACAGCGACAACACAGTCACGAAGAAGTAGAAATATGGAATTGTTGGCATCACAGCGCCTTGCGCTGTGTAGATAGCTGTGAACAGTTTAGTCCAAGGTAAAAAAAAAACAATCCAAATCGCGACCTGCACTCTTGAGAAGTCGACCAACACAAAGTCGAACCACAAAGCAGGCAAATACACAGCTGCTCGGAAGGTCGCTGATCGCAAATATCGCAGCTGTATCGAATGTTAGAGTTAGCATCCACAAAGTCTGGATCAGTCCACCGCTTATTTCTTGTAGTAGCCAGTAGGGCATCAAACCGTTCAGGAAGTGTGGTTAAGCGAAAAGCATCTCTCAAGACTAAATTGTTTAGATTTTTGATATTCCCAAGCTGAAGTGTAGACGCAATCGGAACTGCATCCACAGACGCCCCTCCAGATAACTGCATTGAAAATTGGCAAGCGAAAAAATAATAAAAAATAGAACGCACAGAGGGAGAAAGTGACCGTGTTACACGTCTAGAAGGAGAGATATCAGAACTTAACCATCGGAAAAGAAGCTGCTTCACCTAAAAGCAGTTAATGAAGCAATAAACCAAGAACCTAATCAACACACAGGAACAGAGGAAAGCAAACGATTGACGTTATGGTGGAGGTTCTCAATCCGATCTAAGAACATTGAGGAGCGATCTAATTTGGCGGAGTCCATTAGCAGTAACAGCTTTCGAGCGAATGGCTGGCATAAAGGCAGTACATACGCTAAAATATCAGCATAGACAATAACATTGTCACTAAATGTCAATCAGAAAAATAAGATTTCAAAAACAAATTGAACTCACTTCGAAGTGCAATTCAAGCATTCAGATTGGACATGTTTTGCATACAGCGCCCCATAAATGAAGGCAATCAGATCATGGAGCGATGCGACAGTAAGAGCGCCCAATGAAGGGAATAAGCTATCATCTTTAACTCCTACATTAGAACGAAAAGCAAAAATGATTGTCTGTGAGCAGAATTAGAATGTATAATTGCGCAATGGGTATTTGACTAAAACCTGAACAAGTTGGGCGAGTTGCATCAAGTCGAGTATATTTCTAGCCGTTGATGGACATGACAACAAACATGGAAGAAGTTGAATCAAGAAACCGAAAATGTTACAGTGCAATATTTTTCCATGACCGTGAAAAATGTCTCGCCAAGTTTGATCGAGAAACGTTCTGGTCTTGATAATGGGAGCAGGGCGCCGCGTTGTTCTAGAAGACTGCATCGGGGACTCGAACTGATAGCAGATGGGAACCCAACAAAGAAGAAGCTTGCACATATCTTTAACAGGGCGAGGAACATCATTCTAAGTTGAAAGTCAGATCATTTGCAAATCTTGGCCAAATAATTAATAACTTGGGAATTGCCATGTAAGCTAATATCCACAGTTTCTATGATGTTGCCGAGTAATAAAGATATCACAGCGCTTGCAGGAACTGAAGGGGGCGGTGATCTGAGATTACATAATTTGAGCGTAGTGGCAACAAGAGATTTCAAAAGATTGTAATCGCTCTGGGATCCTACAACAATATTAAAAGTAGGGAAACAAAGGATAACCACACATACCGTAAGATCGGGAGTTAGGTGAAGGAGAGGGTGACTTCATAGCTGATGTAATCCATTCGTCTAGACTTGATACAGAATCGTCTCCGATTAAGGAAGCAGGCCGCTACAAGATTGAATCAAGAAAAGGGCAAAGATCAATATGTCTTACTTGAAGAGGAACGGGAAAATGCAAGTTGGACAGACGCCGACAAACGGGGCACTGGAACGTCGAGCTTTGCAAATTAGTGAACCTTGGTGGCTGAGCACCAACATAACTAGCTACAGGGGAATCAGTCAAAGTTGAAGATAGTACGTAAGCACACTCATTACAGAAGCATGGACGACAAATTAGATGACCACAAGTTTGGACAAACAAGCATCCTGATTTTGACCTCCAACTGAAATCAAGCGAGAAATCATTACCAGAGGTCGAGACTGTTGTCCATCGCCTAAATATGGAGACGAGAAGATCCCCTAACTCTTCTGGGAGAAGCTTTTAGACAATGATAGCAAACAAAATCTGATAAATACCTTCGACAGCATGCAATCCGTTAGGTGTCCGGTTCAAAGCGTTAAAAAGCTGTCGCATGTTTATGCTTTCGAAACCGTCGTCTGCCAAAGCGGCAGCGTTAGCATTAGCATTAGGTGGGTGAAGATTACGGCCATTATGCCGGTTGGCAAGGGTATTGTGACTACGTCTTCTTCCAATCCCATGCTCTGCTGTTAAAGGACGCCATGTCGAATCACTAGAAGAACCATCTTCAGCATCGAGAGATCCAAATGGGAGGGATGAAGACATATTCCTTGCCGGCTCATGAGTAACATGCGAAGCATTGTCACCTAGGAATTGATCAGGAAACAATCTGTCAAAAATACAATAAAATACCAGAATCTGCACGATGAGCCATATATGGCACTTGAGATAAACTTACAAATGAAATCGCACCTAACGGCTTACGAGCAGTGCTTTTCTCAAAACACAGCAAGCAAACTTGATCATCGTGAGATCCTTCGGCTGGTGATGATGGCAATTCTGCCTGGATGACGTCTGAAGAAAAGGCTTGCCGTTTCCTGGAAAAACTTTGCAAAAGCTCAGACTGCCTTGCGCGTATTCTGACGCGATGGGATTCTCGTTGTCGGTCAACCGACCATAACCCGTGAAGCAAACTAGATGCATCGGGAAAATGATTTCTAGAAAGTATCAGGGGCAAAGAAAAATGGAAACTGAAAGACGTACTGCGCCAATGTTAAAAACCGAGCAAAAGCATGCTTGAGCTCAGCGCTGTTGTGGAAAAATCTTGAATTCTTCAATGCCATTAGAGGCACCGTAATATCACTGCTTAGTGAAGATGAGGGTCCGATGGAAAATGCTGTGTCGTCATCGGACCGTGATTGATACTTCCCTGAAATATACGCTACAAAGCGATTGTAAGCACAAGGCTTACGAAGGCTTACGGCGATGACGAACTTACCATCTAAACTTAAAATGTAAAGAGCGCTTCGAAATAATCGTTCAGGATTCTGTTGATTATCACAGCTCAACCCAAAGCGAATCATCAATGAGAGAATTGAATGCATGGCTGGACAGCGGAGAATATGAACGAGATTTTCTGGGACATTACGTAACTCCAAACAATAGAGCGGATCTCCAGCTGAAGCTTGACAAAGCGAATGAAAACGCGTTTCAGCAATAGTCATATCATTCTACGGTAGAAGTGAGCGAATTCAAAGCAGCTTTACACTTTCAATATTACCTGAATGAGACGAAAGAAAAACGGATCGAAACCGGAATATAAAGACGGCTTTAGACAATAACGGCCGCTAAAGGTACCATGAGGAGATTTAAAATAGCTGACTTCACGTAAGATTGATGTATAAAGCGGATCCTCAATAAATTTCGATGGTAAGCGATCTGATAGATCAGAATGAGTTAAACCATGCTGAAATACAAGATTAGATAAAGCGATAAAAAAAGCTGAACTTGGACCTCAGAAGTCGACAGCTGACCGATAATTTCTCTCCTCAATATATCATGGTTAGAAATACATGGATTAACAGGCTCACATAAAACGGCTACAATTAGGCGAAGAAACTCTTCACAGATTCTAACTTGTAAAGTTGAAGTAGGAGATATACCAAAACATTTAGCAGTGGACCATAACCACTTGTCAGGTTCAGTAGTATTGGTTGAGAGTTGGATACAGAGAAGATCAGGATACAAAGCTATCGTACTGAATCCTGATCCTCTACATCATATCATTAAAAACAAAACTCATAAGAAACGTTAGTACCTATAAAAGAATTCAGCTTGCTCTGAAAATTCTCCATTTTTCTTCCAAAGCCCAGCCGACATTTCAGATAATGTAGATTGAATCTGAAGGGGAGCAACCCGAAGTCCATCCAAATATGCGATCATCTGATGATCTGGTACAATCTTGGCCAGAGCTGTGATGATATCATGCCCCTGATGGTAAACCTGAGAAGAAAGACGTGTTGTAAAATAAACCATTACCTGAGAATTCCCGAATAGAGACAGCAGCACTACAAAAGCGCGATGCAGAGGAATATGAAAAGATATATCTTGGGTACAGGAATATTCAAAGAACAATTCCAGTTTTGACGACATGAGAGTTAAAAGCCATAGCAGGCCACCGCTCACAAAATCAGAAAACACATTTTTAAAATCTTGATTCAGATTAGCATCCTTGCAGCCAATAAGCCGAGCCCGTACCGATGAGGAGAAGCTCAACGATTTCATGGATTTCGATTTCAAGCTCAAAGGCATACATCCAATTGTCGTCCTCAAATTCGATATGAGCACCTATATGATTGTCAATAAATCAATTGACACCTTCAGTCATTGTACCAGTTTTTCTTTTACATGGAGACATCCATTGTAGAAGACACAGAATATCTGTAAACACGGACATGGATTCCTCAGATTGAAAGAACGATATAACGGCCTCTCTAAGCAGCAATCGAGTTATATAGCTCACTACAAGTGCTGAAAGTTTTTACCTATGCTTAAATACATACTTCAGATCGCAAGCTATTTCACCGAATGCTGTGTTGTGTCTTGATACATCAACAGTTCTCCAAGAGAATCGTCCTTGATTAGAGCAACGAAATAAAACAGTATGGAAAGCTTTGAGAAGCTGAAGCACGTAGTTGTTAGAGATAAGGTCTGGGACCGAAAGCGAAGAGACGAAAACCTGGGAAATATTAAAATATAATCGAGAACGGTCAATTTGATCTAGCCTGCACTGTCAATGAGTCTAAAAGTGGTGACTGAATGGATCTCAGCTCAGAATATAAAGGTGCCAACGACGCAAGCATTGGTTTTCGAAACCTGTATATCAGATCAGAGCACAGAAGGCAATGTTCGTTAGAAGAAGCCCACCCGGCATCACAGCTGAAAGTTATAACGAATTCAGTGATTTCTTTGACTGGGAAAGATCTTGGCTTTGTGAGTAAAAACAAAAATTGGGAAACGGCGCTGACAGAAAAGCTGTTGTTGTCATCAATTAATGCTTTTGTCAGAGTATGCATGAAAGAGGGTCCTATCACAAAGGCTTAGATGATCATTGAAGCCGGTCAGAAAAAGAAGGGCACCTTGCTTCGAAATAGCAAGTATCCAGTGGATTCCAGATTTGAGTAAGCGTGACGCTTTACTGATAGTCGAAGTGAGAGACGACTGCATATATTTGTGTAAGGATGAGAGCACATACAACACCAAGAATCGCGAAACAATTTCAAGACGGTCAAAGAACGGCGAAACTGAGGGATCGTTGACATCAACAGGCCTAAAAAAATATCACAAATGTTGGCAGTTACAACGGCAAATTGTCAACAAAGTATACGATTGTTGTCGAGTATGTTCGGAGCATGGTGTTTTCCATCCTTCATCACCGCAGTCACAACAACCAGCACACACCATAGTTACTGCATAATCATGTCCTTCATGACGAGAACAGTCGAAACAGTCGAAACAGACAGCACAGGTGGAATCCGCTTGACAAGTACGGCAAATATAAACGATAGATCTATCCCCGAACGGTTTACAGCAAACGATTGAGCCACCAACACGTTCACGTAAGCTAATTTAGGTGAAATGAAATAAATGTAATGATTTGCAATGAATCAAACCTGTTCAGAGTGGAAGTTCTGTCTCTCCCACTAAAGAGAACAACGTCAATGATGTCAAACAATTTTGTAATGTTGATATTGCGAGTCTTGATATGATTGAGAAAAGTTAGAGGATCTGGAGAATTCTCTCTGCGAAACAGTGCAGCACAAGCTGAAGCTCCAGCAGAGATCGACGATGACCATTCGGGGCATGATCCAGCCCCCGTATTCGGAATCGACACTGGTAATGATGCGGCCTAGGCCGCCTGCAGAGGTATTAACAGTTCAACGAATGGCAATATCGTTCGAAAGCCGAGCAATCAGAGAAGAGAAAATAAAAACGATTGAAAGATCTCTTAGAAGGTACACAAAGAGCAGATAGTGCGCACTGATTTTTTTGAAAGGCCTTTCAATGTTCATGCGAATTTCGGTTTTCGTCTGACTGAGAGACTGGATGAACGCAGATACCGTAGACTTTTCTTATCATAAATGATTTTCTTTGTAAATACAGTTACTGTAATTTCTTATAATTGATAAAGGGGCATAGTTCCAATATCGGTTCTATGGCTTATAATTATTTATCATTCACTAAGCATTCCAAAGCTTGATTGATAATTTGGAAACTCGATGTTGAGTTTGTTTGATGAGTTGAAGAATGAATATATTTGGAGGAATTACAATCTTTGAAATATTGGAAATAGGCAGCGCGGTGATACGATTGTCACAATCCTGGCTAAGAGGATAGGCTGGAAAATGACTTCGCACTGTTTGGTCTTCATGACTTGAACCGCGTGAGGTGCGTCGATCCTACTGTGACGCTGTATTTTGGACTTCAATACCCCCCTTCGTCACTGTGGGTAATTCTGTAAGACCGAGTAGTAATTTTAACTTGGGTGCAGGTTCCGATTTAGTTAGTGCATCTGCAGCCATTTGCTCTGTCGCGCAGTACTTAATGTGGATTCGACCTAATTTGACATGATCACGAACGTGGTGGTATTTGATATCAATATGTTTTGAGCTTTTGTCCGTCTTCCGATGTTTAGTCAGTGTGATGCAGCCTTGATTATCTTCATGTATTGTGATCGTGCGAGGTTGTTGATATTCTAATTCTGTAAGAATATTTTGTAGTCAGGATGCCTCTCGTGCTGCTTCAGAAAATGCTATGTATTCTGCTTCTGCTGTGGAACAAGCCACCAAAGATTGCTTGCAAGATCTCCAGAGTACAGCTCCGGATCCGAAGTGAATAAATAACCCAGTACTTGACCTTCTTGACGATGGGATCGTTGGCCCAGTCGCTGTCAGCATATCCTTCTAGCTGATAATGTGTCGCCGGAAGGTTCCTCTTGTAGTACAATCGCTTTTTGCTGCAATCCAATGATCCGTCGAGAGTTGTTGCAGAATTGGCATAGATGGGATACTTCGGAAGATATATCTGGGAGCGTACAAGTAGCAATCCAGTTCAGAGCTACGACAATTTCTCGGGATATGGTAGAGATGTCTGTAAAGCCCGTGGGTTCAAAGTACCTACGTTAAAAATCCAGTTGCCTGAAAAGTCCTTACTAATAAAAAAATCCGTTGTCCTTTTGAAAGATACGTTAATTCTCGCGTTCGGACTCGGTGGCGGAAGTGTGTCGCTAGCTGGTTTCTCGTTTGTCTTCGACAGTTTTCGAGATGTCTGATCATGGTAGCGCTGCTGGCGACCTGGAAATCAACGAGAATTACATTGTAAAGAAGTCGGCGACTGGGGCCAATCGTCGGGCGACTTGGGCAACGTTTCGCTTAGGCGGACTCCGTGGCGGGGTCCGTGACGGGGGAGTACGACGCCCAGGGGGGAACTGGGTTGCGCGCGGGGGCGTATGGCAATCTAAGACTTTGATGTTACAGTTGTGATGTGAAATGAATTATGATTTAATTAGCCTTTTTATAGTCTGAGGATTCACATGCTCGAGACAGCACTACCATAATTGGGACCCCTGGGAATCGACTGGGAAGATTCATCGATTTTCGAATCCACTCTCGGAGCATTCTCCGTCACTCATGTACCGAGGCCAATCACTCTTCCAGTGCTTTCTTGGTCAATAAAGTTATGTTACAGGTAACATTACTTTATATTGACACACTTCCCTCCTCAAAAATGGCAGTTTCTAGTTAAAAGAGCATAAACGTAATCAATGGCTGCGGCTTTAAAAATACCACGGGCTATGTATGGAAAAAAGCACTGTATCAGATTTATTAAAAAACATTATAAAATCTTATATCCCTTTTAAAGTGCGTACGCAGATTGAAGATCAGCGCACGCAGAGAAGCCTTGATGACTCACGCATAAATCTGATGCGTAACAAAGATGCGAACAAGATTAAAGTATGAAGACGTACCGTAATATTAATGGGCTCGACTCCCGCGGAGTCCGTACGGTGTCCGTACGGACTGAGCTGAATGACGCTGGGATTCGAGCTGGAAATAAAACACAATTCATTATCACAGATTGAAGTGCTGCCGATTTTTGTAGCAACTATATCGCGATCTGACGAAGCCGCTCTAAAGAATTCTTTAAGGCCGGGCTATACGGCGAAGAAACTGATGGATCGTAGCTGTGTTTTGCAAGAGGAAACGGACTCCGATTATGAGGAATCGGGTGGACGTGTAACAGTGGTTGATGAGAATGTGGAGGGTAAGCCCAGCTCGCCGACGGCCAATGAAGAACTGGTTCAGAAGCAGCGGGCTGGCAATCGGGTGGCCTCCGGTAATGTTACTTTATTAGAGACCAACAAAGCCCCCGAGTTGAAGACCGCCGACCCGAAAGACATTTTGCGCTTTCAGCAGAAACGCCAGAAGTACGAGCGAATTCACTCTGAATCTGGAGCAGATAGGTCCCAGATTCGCTCGTTAATATCGATGTTCGAGCCCGATTTCCTATTCGCTGAATGACGTTATGATCTTCATAAGGCAATTGAGGATAAACAGGAACAGGACCTTGAGCAATTGATTGCAAGAGTCCTACGCGACGATCGGTCGCGGGACATATTGCTGGAGAGGAAAATGTCGCAGCTCAAAATGAGGACGACTATTGAGTCTGCTGGCGCCCGGGTTATTCTTTCACTAACTACCGATTTTCATCGGATGTGTAAGGATTACGGATGGGAGCGTCTTTTTGAGAGCTCTGAGGGTAAAAAGCGTCATGTAAAATTTTTACTGAATGCTATTTGCGCCTGAAGGTCTCAAAGAAATGATCTCGGACCGTCTCAGTCGGGAGGCGCATCTGGCGAAGGATCCGGACGCGTTTATTGAAGGTTCGAGGGAAGCTGCTGTTTACTATCAGGACACTTCGCTCTACCAACGGTCGACTATAAAGGCGTCGACAACAGGTAATAAGCGTCAGAACAATACGACTTTCAAGGTGCGGGTTCACCAGAGGCCAACCCATAATGAGGACACGGCGAAAGGTAATCGCCAATGGAAGGACGGGAAGAAGGCTGATAACTCCAATTGGATTGTTATCACTGCAAAAAGCCCGGTCATCCGGTCTACAAATGTCCGGAAAACCTGACTAATGTGTCGTTTGTCTCCTACGTGAACAAAGGCTTTACAATTGAGAGCACAATTGAATTATGATTTAGTAGAATTAGATTCCAGGCCCCAAGGTCTCGTCCAGGCCGGCCAGGGTAGTTCCGGGCTTCCGGAGGCCGGAACATGACTCACGCAGTTTCCGCCGCC
>RBZT01000551.1:0-23312 GCA_003693705.1 Polymyxa betae
TCAAATTGAACTCCTTTTCCAGCACAAATTTTGAGCTAAGCCCGTGTGCGACTGTATGTCGCACAACCCTTATATGTGCGACCCCCTCGATACTATGGAGAATACATTCAATACAATCAAACAGTTAATCTGTTTTTTATGAAATCGTATTCGGCGGAATCTTCCGCTACTTGGACATGTTACCTTTTTGAGTCTGAGATGTCTTCCCCTTCTTCCGCTAATGCTGATTTTTGGTGCAGCTCTGCTCGGCTGACATATCGATTCAGGAAAGTGTTCCCGTTCAAATAACACCAGAATCTGCGAGCAGGTCAATACACCATGCTCATTTAATTCAAGCATCCTTTTCTCGACATCTTCAGGAATAAATCGATTTTGAGGTAGGGCTTCCAACTCGGCTTCGTTGAACAGCTCATGGTTGTGCTCATTGGATATCTCGTATATCCTGATTTTTTCGCTATTTCCGTCGCCGAGGCAACGCAATCGGATAAAGAACTGGCAGCCGCACTTCAAAGACTTTTTCGAACGCTGAATCTCTTCTGCAACCATTGAATCATTTTTCTCATGAAAACCTTTACGAAAGCAAAGGAAAGTCTGTTTCAGAGGGCACTTAGCAAAAGATACGCAATGCTGGCGGGCCTCATTCAAGGATTCAAATTCTCGGTCGATTGTCATGGACTCGACTTCACAAAAGTTTGGATAGTTTTGCTTCCATTCAATTGCAATTCGCCTTCTTTATTGACAAATATCGGCGTATAATCGTCTTCGACTTCTTTGTGGAAATTATGCAGATTAGAGTTATCTCCATTGTCGGTGGGCTTTCGGGGTGGCCATGGACGCTCCTGTTCCAATGGAGTTGTGGGTGTAGGAGAAGTAGAAGCAGAGCAGCCGAGAGTGGTGCCTGAAACATGGGACTTACATCGACCCAGCCGGAGAAGTTTGCCCAGACCTGCGAGCATTTGTAGGCGCTACTACTGTTTAGATCGTAAGAGAAAGGTTGAGAGGGGGTCGCACACATAGCAGGGTCGTTTCAACATTTCGACTTTGATACCCCTCACGGAGAATCGATTCTCCCGCATGATTTTCGACCACCGGAGATTCGATTCTTAACCTAACTTTGATACCCCCTATTGACGGGAGTTGAACTCTAGACCCAAGGCTTACAAGTTCGGACCCCTGACCACCGCACTACGACCGTCACGTCTTACAACGATTCGCATGATCAGATTGGGGAATATGGTCGAAGACACGGAATCCGAATAAAATATGGTGGGTGGGGAAAAGTTTCCTGGCAGCCTGGCGGAAATGAAAAGGATTCAATTATGAAAAAACCAAAATCTTCTTGGGAATAATTCTGAATTGGAAGCGTAATTATGGAGGGGATTTGTCCTGCAAAACGCCGTTTTGAAACTGAGTTGCAACTGTCTGGAGGCAAAACGGAGCCTCATCCGAAAACGCAGTTTTCTCTCCGTGAAACGGCGTTTTCAAAAAGGAGGTCCGACCTCCGTATTGACACCGTTTTGCGTGTCGCCGCACCTTCCTGACGCACAGGATTCTGCGTTTACGGCGATTTGTCTTGGGTGTCTGGAGGTTCCAAGCCCATCAAAACGCCGTTACGACTACCGTATAGTGCGGGACTTTGTACCCTACGGGACTTTGTTACCAACCCCCCAGTGAAAATTGATGTATATTCTATAATATTTCTTTTGTGAGGACATTTATATTGGCGCAAATGAGATATCTTCGTAGGCCACGTCAAGCCGAGTCGATTGATGTATAGATTTTCAACCATTGTCTTTTTCTGTGATGGTGAGGGGCCTCCATCAGCACCAGCCAGGCGAGGTCATCGACATCGTTGGAGTTGCGTCTGGCGTGCCGAATTTCCGATGCTATCTCACAGCACGGTACCAATTGTGGGAAAAACATATCTCGTTGTATGAACGAGAAATATTCTGTTGAAGATATACGATAAAGCACTCCCCGAAACTATTGGTCCAAAGACTGAACAAACCGAACATCGACTCCACAAACCGCACATCGACTCCTAATCAAAAGTCAACACAAATCGTTCTAGCACCTCGTTTGACAGCATATCTGATGAATGATGATCAAAACGATCTTAGGTATGTTTTGTCATTGAAATATCCAAAAAGATGTGTTCGACGGGATTCGAACCCGCGCTCCGCGAACGAAACTAGCGCCTTAAGCTAGCGCCTTAGACCAACTCGGCCACAAACACATTTCCATATTTATCGTTCAAACGCTTCAATTAAGGAACGATCCTCTACCTCAGAATAAGCAAATGCACAGCGGAAGATAACATATTCTATGTTGAATCATCTTGTCGACGATGAGCATTTCCATTTGATTGAACCTCATCCATGCGATGAGCTGACCGAGCGAGAGTAGACCCAATTGTGACCTCGATGCTCGTAGTCCATTGTTGAACGAAGACAATCGCTGGTCACATATCGAGCCATTGATATCGATGATGGTGCAGGTGTAAGTAAAGGGAGCCAAGCTTTGCGATTGAGGTAAATGTATATTCAGTGCGGATAATACCTCTGGTGACTGAGGACCAGGGAATACTGCCAGCGAGCATGTTGCAGAGAGTGCTGATTCTGTATCAGTCGCGATGGGTTCGTGCTGTAAATCGTTTCTTCTTCGCCCCCCCCCCCCCAACAGACCTATTGTTTGCAGCAGCCACGACATGATCCTATTAACTGGGTAATAACACTCGAAACCTCCGGGTCCTCGAAAACATGAAAGTCAAAAAAGGCCCGAAAATCTCGCCCGACCCAGCCGAAATCCCGCCCTCACCACCACCCTGGAGAAACAGGCCCCAGCCATCATCGGAAAGCGGTATCGGCTGGTCTTCATCAGCAATTTTGCCAAATAAACTCGGCCTCCATTGTGGCTTATACCAAGTCTGTTTTAGTTCTAACCAGGTATATAAGCCGTGCTCGGACCTTCAAATTCTTCATTCGTGTTGTACACCTAATCATCATACTTCTACAGGCATAAAACCTGGTATTACCCGTGTTAATTTAAATACACCAGGCGTGACCACAAGTCATGTTAGCCCCGGCAGACGAAACATAACTCGTGACGATAGGTCGTTAATTCAAGACTCGTCTCAGAAAGGCCTTCTAGCATAGAGCCGAGTTATTGATAGAAAGGCAACGTGTGCCAGCGATAAAAAGATGATCTTCGTGTAGAAGCGGCTTCAATCACAACTACAGCGGGATCGGGATGGAGATCGACTAGAAGGGATGCGGCTGCAGGCGTAAGCCGATTAGCAATTCAAGCATTACAGCAAAAACAGCAAACGAAAAACGTCGATGAGTTGATATCTGTAGTGCAGAAGTCGTTAGTTGAAATTTCCGATCAAGCGCTAAACTGTGCCTTAGAAACACTGCAGAATATCATGATGGAATGAAGATATCTGGAGGAATGCACAACAAGATTCCTCACACTGGGAAGATGAAGATTTCAAAGGAGAGTTGCTTTCCAGTTCAGATTAGGGTCGAGCAAGGTGCCATAGCCCAACAATCTCCAAAACCGTTTCCGAATTCCGACACTGGTTTTTGATAAAAATGTACCACTCAGTATTGAAGATTCTTCAAAACTATTACCGACTACTGAATCTTGAATGGAGGGTGTGCAATAGTGCAGTGGCCCGGATATGGAATTTTATTCATTTCAAGATGGAGTCTGCGGAAGACCGGTACAGAGTTTGGAAACATCTCTGCCAAGTCGAATTTTGAAGTCCAGAAATTTTGTTGCTAAAGAACAATATGTGGCTGCACCAACAGGACGCTCACACTCTTGGAATTTGAATTCTACAATTTTCTCCATCTCGTACTGAATCATATTAAGGGCGTTGAATGTAGACGTTACCATCAAATGGGACATGAAATTTGAGAGGCGGCGACGATGTGCTGAAATTAACGAACGATTTGAAGTATGGGATGGCGATGTGCTCGATATAAGCTCTGTAAAATCCAATAAGGGATGTTTAAGCCACTGTTGGATTAGGGTTTCGATCTTGATACGAGCACGAGCTGCAGCACTGCTGAAGGCATCATCACCACGAGATTTGGCACCTCTTTTCTCCTTCAGAAATTTCTTAGACTTGATGTTCTTGTATGGTCGTAATATATCCTGCAGATCGCTCTGTATCGTATCTGATAAAAGTTTCAAGAATGAAATCGATATTCGTATCGTGTATACGCACCTGATAACTTACTATAGACCTTGATGATATCCTGAATGCGATCTATCATATTCTGATCGAATCGTATAGAATAGTCGTTGATAGAAATAGATTTACAGATCCGATCTGGACCATTATCTACGGACAATATTCTCTCAGCTTCTTCAATCGCATCACGCAACATCGCATCAAGTTTTGAGAGGTCTTTCGGGAAGGCCAGATCTTTCCTCTTGGACAATTTCTGATGAAGGATTTCGGCGATGGGCGCAATTGATACGGGATCCGGGTATCGAGTCAAGGCGTTGTACTGGTCCACGGCTTGTGTCAATTTACGAAAGAAATCTGGTTGGAGATTGTCGTGCGCCTTCTGCATTAACATGATAAGCTTCATGTGCCCATCATGTACTTCAGCCATGATCCCAACAACTTGCGTGACGTCGTACTGGTCCGGGGCCAGACGAATATCGTCAAGAATGGCGTCCAGAGAGAGTTTGAAAGATTGTAGCGGCGGATCGAGCTTCGTGGGCAAAAAGTCCGCATCAGCTAATGCAGTAGCAAGAGCTTTACTGTCAGTATTATGTTGCACATGGCTACGACTTAGAGCAAGTAACACTTTTGTAAGTAACATATGTGAGCAGTGAAGGATAGTCAGTCCATAAGCCTGACTCTCGAATAATGTTAAAGACGAGGGGTCATCAGGTAACAGATCCGGTAACGTGAAATCGACCTGACACGTTACTTGGCCCATAATTTTCGGGTCCGGAATCTTCTCAGTTATAGAATCTGAACGACAATCGATCAGCAGGAGCCAAAAAAAGATGAAACGTTAAACAAAGCTCGGGAATGCCTTCATGTAACATAATCAGACGCCCAAGTCCGAATAACATGAAACTACAGGCTCCACCAACCTGCGGATCTCAATAGTCTTGATGCTGCGCTTGAAGGTTCTGTCCGAGTCTTATTATTCGATTCGTTTTTTAAAAAGTAAAACTGACCTGGAGTTAACGTTACTTGTACAGTGTCCTTCACTACATTTCGATCTACAACAATATGACCAACATTAAAGCAGCCTGGCACAGGACCTACCTTTGCATTTCTTTTTGCGTTGCTTCTTGGAGTTGCCGGGTTTTAAACTGGTAGAGTCCGAAACAGGCACAGAGACCGAAGAACCTTCATCCTTCAGAATCCCATCATCAGCATCGGCAGTCGCGGCCGTACTGAATCCGTGTTCGGAGATTGGCAGAGAGGGAGCGCATTCAGATTCAGGTTCGAGATCAACTTGTGTGATTTCCGTGACTGGAGATGGAGATCCATCTTCTACTCTAGGTCCTGTAACAGAATTAGTAACAAAACAATTGAGAAAATGGGAAAGATCGCAAAAATTCGAATCGAAAAAGAAGAAAGGTATGGTACTGTTTACAGAACAATCAAGAAAATGTGTTAAATTGAGAAAGATTCTCTGGTGTTTACCTGAAGCAGAATCTGATTTCTGTGTTTTGGATATTGCCGAACGCCCTATAATTTCCAAACATTAGATTGTGTATACAACTAGAAGGGAATACTGGACCTTGGGTCCGATTGCAGCGGGGTTTCTTCCGAGCCTCTATCAAATGAAGTCAATGAATTCAATGAGCAATAAAGTTTAGATCTCCAACCTGATTGCCTTTTCTTGATCTGATTCTTAGAGAGACGTTCAACAGGTTTCAAAGATAAGTTGGAAACTGGAGACTCAGTTTCGACATTTTCAATGTTGCTGTTGATATGGAGTTTGTTGGCAGCAGATTCAGAAACAGCAACATCAGTATTGAGGATGTTGTGATGGCCGGAATACAATTCGACGCCAGTATCGACCATATCTTGATGCGAGATGTCCGGCGTAGTTTCCGCCGAATCCTCCGGCATAGTTTCACCTGAATCATTCGGCATAGTTTCAGCTGGACTCTTTGGCACAGTTTCATTTGAATCCTCGGGCAGAGATTCAGCTAGACACTGCGGCATTGTTTCATCAGCAACCAGATCAGAATTATCACGTTCATCAATCGTAGTATTGCCAGATGTTGTATAATCTGTGGAATGAGACATCTCAAGAACAATTGAAGGTTCATAGATCAGGGTCTCTGGGTTTTCAAGGAATGAATTCCAAGAATCACAGACTGTAGAATCTTCAGATTCAATTAGAATATCTGCGGAGCTCGTTGACAATCCCATAACATTGTTGAAATCAGGATTTGGTTTGACGATGTTGTCCATTGAATTTGTCAATGAAAAGTCTTCAGACATAAAAGTGAAAGGGTTGAATCCAGTATGTACAGATTCATCAGAGCAGGTAGACGGCTTACAGGTGCTAATGACATCTTCATTCGAAATCTTGCTGTTCATGAAATCTGTCATTGAGAAATAGCTGAAAGATTTGGATCCAGTCTTTGCATAATCATCAGAACAGGTAGACGGATTACAGGTCTTAGTGACATCTTCATTCGCAAACTTTCTGTTTATCAAATCTGTCAATGAGAAATAACTGAAAGAGTTGGATCCAGGCTGTGCAAATCCATCACAATTGGAAGACGACTTAAATGTTTCAGCGTCACGTTCAGTCGGAATCCTTCCCTGAAAGCCTTCATTCAGATACTAACTGACCATATTAAAAATATTTCAACAAACCTGCGAAGAATTGAATGGAGATAGGTGTGAGAGGATAGAATCATCTAAACATACATTAGATAATATATTACAAAAAACTTTAGAGGAAACTCCAACCTAGTTCTGTGAACATTCTGCGGATTTCGATATCACGAATGTGTCGTGTCTGATCTGAAAATTTCATTCGAATATCAGCCAATACTGAATCCAGTCGCTGATTTAACATCTCCGAGATCTGCCAAGCATTCCATTCACTGAATATGGACATGTTTGATGCAAGATCGAACAGCATATTGTTGGCATCCTTCAGTAACGTGAACATGGTATTGGAACATCGATCATGAAGAACATTATTCAAGATGGTCCAAAATTCCTGAATATCACAGCGAATATTGAATAGAGTTGTAGCGATATCATGACCTGGCTCCATAACAGATATTGATCTGCGGCAGTAATGTTGATAATCTTGTACGAGATCATCATATTGAATGTGTGAAGAGAGATTCATCTCCATATCATCCCATACATGATTGAATATACATTGCTGTTCAGATTCATTACCAAGACAATGAGTAATCTGTTCAGCTAATTCAGAGCTAAGCCCTAAAAGTCACGTAATCAGAAAGGTAATTAGGAAGTCGTATCACATTCTCACCTGAGTGCAATGTCCACTCGCCAATCCCGCGATCCTAGTAAGGGCTGGTTAGATCAGCAAATGACAGTACAGGTAACATTACAGGTTGGGCCAGTGTCACAGCTACAGTAGAGAGTATCATCAAGAGCATTGTCAATACCATTGGTGATTTGGAACAATGATGAAGGAGACTATTGACCGGCAGATTTCCAGAGATTGATCTCGTGATTAATGCAACTCTCGAAACTTTTGACAGACACTCTTATCGCAATCGGAGTGCCCCCAGTGCGCAAGTTCTCCAGAAACAGCGCTTACCCAATTCTGCGCCCGTAAAAAAATATACACGAACGAGGTCGCACATTTTACAATCGAGGCTGGTAACCGCTCAACCTCCGGTAACTGCCGTATAGACTATAGAACCTGGCTGAAGTGCCTGCGATCAACTTTTTACGCAATTCGTTATTTTTCCCTTTTATTTTTCAGGTCACCGACTGTATCGGATTTGACTCATTTGAGGTCCCAAAACCTCCGTTCGCAATACACTGCGCTCGGAGCCGATTTAGGGACTGCGTGACTGCATCTGATGAATATTCTCCTGCAATTTGATGAAGTATGGGGCCTCCCTAATGAGGTTCGGCCACGGAGTCCGTACGGAATCCGGAGGCCACGCTGGAGATGATAGATTTCTACCTGGGATTATACTCAGAATATTAAATTTTGTTTCTATCCCTGTATTCGTTTTGAGTAGATCTTTAAGATCCCGATACCGAGGAATCGCTACAGAGACTTCTTAAAAAAAGTTGATAAACGCTGTCAATCCGGAACGAAAACAAGCTATGGATCTCTTCGAAGTAGACGGAGTTTGTGTTTATTCTGCCCTTAATGCAACAATCCGCTTTTTGATTTGCCTTGAATCGAAAGATGTTTTGCCTCTGGTATTGAACTGCCGAATGTGTCAAGCCCAGAACTGCCTTTTTATTGCAATACCGGCTTGGCGTCAGAGAACTTCTTCTAATTTCAGAACAGCTTGTTTCGATAAAAAGTTCGACGAGGTCGCTCGACCACGATGTCCTGTTACCTGCGCCTGAAGAAGGGGTTCTAATTGGCCTTTTAGTGCTTGCGAATAACCACAAAATATTTCAGAAAGTCAGCGCACTTGCAGCTCCAGCGCAGGTTGTTAGATTCCTTGGTTTTGCCTCGCTCTCTTGGCCGTCAATATTGAGTTGAGCCGTTAGAGGAGATGTCTACGACGACAACAGAGACAACGACTAATAGATTAAATTAGCGAAGTGAGTGCGCGCACTTTATTGAACACCAAGATGCTTGAGTTAAACCAACAGTCAACGGCAGCACACTGCTTCGTCGTTACGCTCCTGGCCAAGTGCGCTAACTCATATGCTAACAATACTCTTTGTTAAGGAATTCGAGAACCGCAACACAGTGACATTGCACATAATTAATTCCGTCACGCAGAATTTTTTTGTACGGTACGAAGTTCATAGGATAGGGATTGATACTGTGATTAAAATCTACTCATTAGCCAAGCTCGTGATTCTATGCCTGACGACAAGGCTCTCGGTTTCGTACAGAGCCTGCTCTGGCAAGACCAGACCAACGAAAAAGTATCATACAGTCGCTTGCCCAAGATTTGGGGATCGATATCTCCCTGCGAACGCAACAGAGATGGAACAACTCTCCAGGTAGCGAACCTTTTTCCGCTTACAAGCAGGGATGCCTACTAAATAATTCATGACTAAGAGTAATTCCTAATGACCCATTAGCATCATTTATTCCGGGTAGAAGGTGGGAGGAATAAATTAGAATATTTATTCCTTTGTGGGGATAATTCCTAAAGATTTTGGGAATGATTCCTATTTATTCCATGTTAGAATGCATAATCTCAATATTCCAAGGTAACCCTGCGTCCATCGGTCAAATACAATTGCAAACTGATGCAGAAGCGTCGTTTTGATTTCCCTCAACTAAAAAGGTCAGTTTCTTTGAAGGAATCAACACAAACTGGTTCAAGTTTGCTTAATAACCTAGGGTTTTCTTTTTCCAAAAGTTGAAGGGAAGCAAGTCTTCCACTTGATGCTTGTGAAGATGTTCTCGCCTGCTCAATAGTAACCGGGTGATGCCTGTTGATCTGGTCCAGCAGGTTCTGCCATCCTCGGTTTTCTTTGCGGGACATCCCACAGTGACAGTCTGACAGGTCCAGACGTGGTCCTCGCCATCCACAAAATATTTTGCAACAAGCTCCTTACTATCAACCCGGGCCATCTCTCCTTCAGCGGTCGTCGTTTTGCCAATAAAAAGCAGCCGCGGTGCCCGCTACGACCTTCGCATTTATAATTGGAATATATCTAGGAATATGTTCCCTATTCCGGAATAAACAACTCCATGACAGACTAGAATAGGAATAATTTATTCTGCGGCGGTCACATTAGGAATAGTATATTTTATTTATTCACCTGAAAGAATAAATACATAATTTTTATTCCGGAATCCCTGAACTTACAAGAGCAAACGTTTCTGGGTCTTTCTTTATCTTCGGGCGCAGCACACTCTGATTGAACCTTTGCTAAACCAAATTTGAAATTTAATGAAATTTAACTCGTTCTGATCGAAGGTAATTTTAAGAGCTTATGCTTTCAGTTTTAATAGCGGGTTCGACGACAGAACATGATCGAAAGTCACTCTCTCGAAGTAGTGTGTTCCGCTCCCCTTTACAAAATTCTGCGAGACGGAATTTATTATGTGCATGTCACTGTATTGCGGTTCTCGTATTCCGTACTTTGTGATCTAACGAAAGCACATCTACCTTAGCTACTGCCTATGAAAAACAGCGTTAGGCACATCAGAAGGTAAAATTTCCATGTTAAATCACATTATCTGTTGAGCGATATACAAGTCTGGAGTGGTTACGGACTATTTTGTTACAAAACCTGAATGAGACAGGAGCAGCCCTTCTGCAGGTCATTAAGGCGGAGCCTCATGACATCATTAATATCTCCTATATAAACACACTCTCAATTGTTGTCGTGGATTTAACAGATTAAGAGTCCCATCGCCAACTATGAGTGTGGAGAACAAGGAAGGCGAAGTGCCATTATTCAATGGGACTGACTTCCGTGATTGGAAACGTCGCATGGCCAACTACTTGGTTAGCAAGGATTTGGACATCGTGGCCAGGTTAGATATGAGCACTCTGACACTTTCATCTAATCCACCTATACTCAATGTCGCCGGGAATTCCAATTTAACTTCTCGTAAAGATCTTAAAGCTCGAGCTCTTATTGAAAAGAGACTTTCAAAAGGCGTCCTGCAGTTTATTGAGACAAGTAAAGCGACAACTAGTCATCAATTATGGGCTCGACTGGTTGCTGCTTATCAAAGGACATCAGGATCAGCAACGGTCACTGCAGTCAAAAATCTTTCAAATCATCGTCTGGGGGATCTGACTGTTCAGAATTACATAGCAGAACTGCACTGCATTGTCAACAACCTTACAATAGCATCGGGGCATATTTTTCCTGATAGCATAATCGCTGCTTTCATCTTAGCTGGGCTTCCTGAGGAATACAGTCCTGTTATTACCGCTATTGACAGCCATTCAAGCGAATTAGGCAGTGATCATGTTCGTAAAATGCTATTGAACAAGGAAATCGAACTTTCCGCTATTACGACAAGTACTGACAGCCAGTGTCATCTATCGAAGATGCAAGTTGAACTAACCGCATTACGTACTGAATTGACAAAATTTCGCAAGATTTGTAATCATTGTCACAAAAACGGTCACCTTGAGAAAGATTGCTTCATTAAACACCCGGAGAAGCGACCTAAATGGATGAAAGGTCTAAAAGACAATAAAGATGCCGACAATGCTGCGTTGTATACTGGAGACATCCTTCATCAGTCTGAATGTTCATCAAAAATTTCAAGCCGAATAAGTCTCATTGACTCTGGGGCTTCAACAATGATGGAGCCGTGTCGGGAAGTATTTTCTGACATGAAACCAAGTCCAAGCAATCATATCATTCAACAAGCAGGAAATGATGCCAGTTTGAGTATCGACGGTACAGGAACTACACATATTACTCTCGGGAATCAGGAGTACAAGTTAAAGAAGACCCTGTGGGTGAGAGGGCTCCAAACCGCTTTGTTTTCGGTAGGAGAGGGGACATCTTTGGGATTGAGTTTCATCTTTTCTGGAGAAGAGTGCAGGATCTATGACAAAAGGATGGAACTTCTTGTCGTAATTCCTAAGGTTAACAACTTATATCCGATCATCTGGTTACTGAGATTTCAAAAAGATATGGCAGACATCTGACTGCTTGGTGTTATGTTTCCAAAACAATACTGCTGCAACGCACACTCCCAGGTGAGACTGCGATGCGTTCAGCCTGCCAACACCAAAAGGACTGAAGATCGTTTTGCAATGGACCCAGCCCATGTGTGGATGAAATCTGGCTTCGTCTATTTTGCGGTTATGGTATTAGGGCTCGGACTTAATTTTCACATTTTTGCCTATTCCTAACATGAAAATTGTTCCTAGTGGGAAGGCGGCATTCATATTTCGAAATATAGAGCGTTACAGGAGAAAATGTTAGCAGCTGTGTTTTCCCATGTAAGAAAAGAAGTCTAAAAGAGAAATGCAGAGCGTGGGCGATGCCCAGACCTTGTAGTGGATTCATGATGGGTGGTGGAGGCCGAAGATGCAGAAATATCTGGGAGAGGCGATCGTTGAGTCACGACCTGCAATTTCCCTTGCGCTCGGCATCCAGATCGAGTGCAGGTCGAGACACATCGACGTCCTTCATCACTATGCTCGTGAGCAGTCCGTGGCCGGCGTTCGTGTAATTGAGCGCGGCAGTGGTTGCGGACATGCTAACCAGGCCTCTCGGCGCGATTGAGCTCCAGCTCCAGTCTTGTTTGCGTAGCTGCGTTCGGGAAGTGATGTCAGGAGGCGACCGCGACGCGGCGGGCGTAGCCTTTGAAAATATTTGAAAGAATCATGGCCGGAAACAATTTCAGGACGCTCAAAAGCTGTTGAAGCCACGTTTTTGGAGCTTCTAGGGTTAGGGTCGTTACAATTACTTTTTGTGCATAGTGCATCTGGGATTATTGGCCATACATCATCCCAAAGCGGTAACAATTGTGAAGTTACTCGGGGTACGGGGGCCAACTCACTGTATGGATTGGGCCAGTGACTCACTTTGGCTGGTCTCTACGGATCTCTACAGGAGCTCTTAGAGGCCGATGGAATCTGGCAACGCCGACAGATTGAAGAAAATACTTCATTCAAGTTTAAAACATGAAATGAAAGCGATTTATTTGGAGCGTTTATTAGAAGGCGAGATTGGAGTGGGTTGGCATTGCTCCAGCCCCAGCCCTTGACATTTGATGTATGACGGTTTACTGATAGGTAAACTCGATCCCCATGTACGGCGAAACGACTTGATATCGGAGCCATGATGATCACGGAAACATGCCGTAATAGCCTTCGCTGATCGCAATAGTTGAGCAAACGGTTTGTCCAGGTCCGACCTGGGGACGAGGCCGTACTGGTCCGCGATCGCGAAAAGAAATCGAACTTTACTCTCCAGATCGAATCGAACGAAATCTCTTATATTCGAACAGGATAGCCGTCCTAGGGAATTACGTTGTACTTGAAAATGTGAGATAGGATCTTGGAGATGTTTAAGTCCGCATTTGGATTCCGGTTGACAGCATTTATACACGAATCGAGCAATAGGGAATGGATCACCCCACTTATCAATAAATGCTCGAAGATCACCATGGCAATGATCTGAATACATTATATAAGAAGGAATACGTAATTATGCAAGATGTATTCGAAACTGAAGTAAAATCACAATATGATATATGAGATAATTATCAATTCAACAGAAAGCGAGAAGAAACATGAAAATTTCACCAAAATAAAATGAAACATTATCGTATTGATTGTGGAAGGAATACTTCGAAAGCATGCTAGAGTTGGCAATAGATCGTATCTAGAAAATTGCCGTAGATTGGGCGGTAATGCAGGTTTCGATATGCGGTGACGTTTGAGAGTGAGAGAGGCGCTGATAGCGAACACCATAATATGTTTGGTAGTTTCAGCTGCATGCATATAATGAAATGCAGCTAGATCGACTCTCTTACAATTCACTATATAATACATCTCGGAAC
The DNA here is from genome assembly GCA_003693705.1 of Polymyxa betae. Lineage (NCBI taxonomy): Eukaryota > Endomyxa > Phytomyxea > Plasmodiophorida > Plasmodiophoridae > Polymyxa > Polymyxa betae. The sequence continues at coordinate 13,683 of RBZT01000551.1, forward strand.
CAATCTGCAAGACCTGACGACCGATTTGGACCTCCTTCTTCGTGATACCCAGAGATCTGAAGAATTCGTGGATATCGAGAGCGGAACAGAAATTCACCATGTCCAGATATGTGTCAGGAATATGGGAGATATTTCCAGTGAATGGCTCGATTTTTGGATCTAATTTCGTAATGACTTCATCGGGTTCAGAATCTGCAGCCGACACCATCACCAGCTCGCAATCTTGAGGCGACCTCATCATCTGCTCTTCGGAAATTGGAGCCGCCTTGAGTTGGCTGCAGCTCGAAATCGGCATTTAGCGCCGACTCCATCTGCTGCTCTTCAGGCTCTGAATATTGAGCTGAAACGATTCTGTGCGTTTCCCGATCTAACAGGCATAAATTGCCTTCGCTGTTTGAAACAGAGCCGATTTTTTGTTCTTGAGGCTGTAAAAAGCCATCACCAGATGGTAATGTTACAGCATCAGTGATATCTTCATCAGGTGTGAACGTGACTTGCGAAGGAACAGTGTCAGCCGATGGTAACGTTTTTGCTGCTGAGACGTCATCAACAGATGTTAATGTTACTTCATCCAAAGCATCCTCAGAAACGCCATCCGTAATCCGTAATGATGCATTTGTTGAAACATCATCGGCAGATGGTAATGTTACCGCATTAGGGGAATCTTCAACATCGAATAACATTACTCGATTGGGCAGATTATCAAAGGATGGTAACGTAATCGTTGCTGGGACATTCGCAGGAACCTCATCATCAGATAATATGATTATTTCGGATCGGATATCATTAGCACAGGGCAATGTTACTTCTGCTGGGATATAAAATGGCGCATCTTCATTGTCTTCCGGGACATCATAAACAGATGTGAACTTGACGACATCACGAACATCTTCAGCAGAACTTAATGTTACTGCTTCAAGATCATCAACAGGATCCGCAGATGCGGCCGACGGACTTGCCTCTGATACCGAAACTGTCCCAGAATCAGACCCAAAATCTCCCGAGACAGCCATAAGGGGATCCTCGTCAGAAGAGAATGTTAAATCCGGAGATGCTTCATCGGCATCTAACGAGGATTGATCGGCGAAGTCCGACTGGCCTGGTTGAAGGAAGCGAGGTCGTAGAGCCCCGGTACGCGGCCTCTCTAGAACAGCTGTCTCGTGATCAATCCAGGACCTCTTCTTAGTACGTGCTCCAGCACATAGAGCCCCTAGTAGGGCTATATAGACCACAGTAACCCTCATCGAGGGAGAACCTATCAAGAGCAGAATGCGCGCATTTCGACGAACAGAATTGGGCCGAAATTGGCCACGGCGTAAAATTTGGAGAATCTCCGTCGCGCACTTTTCAAGTTTGGAGTGGTCTAAATATAAAAAAAAAATCGCCAAAATTGGGCTAGAGTTGGCTCAATACCAAATCGTCGTTTGGAGAATAGCAGAATGATCAAAAGTTGCTGAATCCTCCAAGTTCGGCCTTAAAAAATACATTCAATCAGGATTATGTCGAAATATTTTTCAGAGATATTGTGCGGACTTGAGGTGGTCTGATTTCGAAATGTGAGCCCACTTGCGATTTGGATAGCGCTTACGTTCGTACTAACAGCGATTCGCTTCTAAGAACAAATTCACTACCGCGACCAGACTGTGCAGTTATGCTGTGCTTAGTCGTCAAAACTTGGAAGTTATCTTCAACATAAGGAGCTGGATATTTGGCGATTGCACGAACTAGCTGAACTGGTCAAGATGGGGTTGCGATCAACGCCTTTCCAGAACGACCATGTCCACGAATATGGACGGAAAATCTGTGAGAAAAAGGGCCATGCACAATTTCAGCAACCCGCTAAGGGCAACTTGCGAATACGTTCCCGATCGGTTCGTGAAAATGCTTTCCAACCATGTATAGCAAGGTTACGCCAGCGCGACGCACGGGACCATACGCTACGTCCAGGCGGTAAACACGTATCATATACGAAACAAAGAAAACGTGATCAATTGCAGTAATAGTGTGCAAGATAAAACTGTGAATTTTTATTCATCATGCAACGAGAAAAAGATTTTAATTAGCTGTCATCACCACAATGTCACATTGCACCAGCTTTGCCGCATCCAAATCGCAAGAGACGCGTCGCACCAAAATCGCCTTCACATGCCTGCACTGTTACAGTTCGCTGGCCACCAAAACTACATTAGGTGACCACGTGCGTAACTATCACAGCGAAATCTACAATTTCTTTATATCTGACGACGGCCGCTCCCGCCGACAACGCTGGTGTTACCGACAACCCGCCGATGAGATATCCGAGTAGGTGGAAGGGCTGAAGGTCTTGCTCCCTACAGAGCGGCGGGACTGTCCTCGCGATTGGTCGCCTTCTATCGAGGCATTTTGGGGAACCTAAATGGGTTGCAATTCAGACTTTCCGGTTAACCGTGTCAAAAAGTCGTACGGGACATTTGATCAGCGCCATAAGTTACCCGCTGCTCGATACCTGCTTAAACAACGCCAATCCTGTTTTTCAATAATAACTAACCCGATGGCAAAGTTTGGCGAGTGTATTCGACTCCATTGTAAAGTTGGAAAATAGGATGTCACATCTGCCAGCTATAGAAAAGTTTCGTGGAAACGCTCTTGTTTGTACAAGTTGGAATCAGACTTGGGCCTTGCTATACATGGTTGGAAAGCATTTTTCACGTACCGATCGAGAACGTATTCGCAAGTTGCCCAGGCTGCATTCACTCGACTGGTTTTCAGTATGCAATCGCCCAGACATTACGGATGTTTTCGTCGGTTTGCGGGATGTCCGTGGCCGGCTACAATCTTCGGAATATCGATCGTATTGAACGATAAAATCACAAAGACATGCATGATTCCGTCGACATCGTAGATATGCACGATGACCAACCCCCAGGAACACACCCGCGAATAAACATCATCAATTTCGTTGGTCCTTTTGGACGCAACTTTTCGTTAAAAGCAGAATGTGACATCCTATTTTCCAACTTTACAATGGAGTCGAATAAACTCGTCAAACTTTGCCAGCTGTGTGCTTTGTGAAATCGCGATCAAGTACGGACTCGTGCTGTGCAGACCATGAGTTTTATAACGTCTTGGGTGGAGTCCCGTATGGCGGCGGACACTCGCGTTGGCAGGTTCTGAACTTGGCGCGCAATCGCTTTCTTGCACTCCATCATCCCGCCTAGGAACTGCTGCATCCAGAGGTCCAGTCGGCATCCTATATGTAACAGATTCTTGTCACCATCACCGCTATTCATCTCAATATTACGCAAATAGTGTGAGGGCGGCGCCTTCGATGGCATCCCAACACCTTATCACTTGTTAATGTTGTCGTTGAGATGGTGTCTTCCATTTTTCAATCGGTTGCGAATGCGCCGCGTTCACAATCCGTCATTGCGTCCAAAGCGTCCCCCCAAACGGTCGTCGGTGGAGCAATTACCGACACCACCAGAGGATGGATTGTCCAGCGATGTTGATGTAACGTTGCCGTTATTGCTGCAAGACGATGCAGTGTTGCCCCATGTGTGATTTTAACATTTCCCAAAAAGGAACCCGTGAGTGAACCCCAACCAAACAGTGCGCGCTCTCCGTCTGCGTTTACACAAACTTTGATTGTCGTTGCAGTGTACACAGATAATGCGCAGCAGGTTCGCGTTTATATATATACTAATGACTGCATCAGAATATCAGGAACGAGTCGGTTCACAGCGACCACGGTGTGCGGACTATCCACAATCTCCGGCGGAGGCATGTTCGCAGCCGGCAACTCCAGGAGCCGAGCCTATGGGCTGCTCATATAGGAACGACATTGGTTCGCGTTCTATAACAACGTGAGTACCGAGGACCGCCCGCAGCAATGCGGCTCGTTGCGGTTGTACGCGTGCGTGCAGTCCTCGTGGGTAGAGAATGGCATTTCGGTCCCGGAATGCGGACGCATTTTTAACCCACCTTGGCCCCGGGTACGCACGCTGCCTTACGAGAGACCGCGCCGCTACGCTCGTCTAACATTCATGACACACACGCCGGAGCGTCATCCCATCGACGTGACAGAGCCAGGCCACACGGACGTTATCAATGCTCTTTGTGAGCGAATCCAATCCGGCCTTGGTACTGCATTTCGGCTGTGCTTATTGAATACCTGACTTAACTTAACATATGGATCTTGTATCGTATATGGATAACGTTAAACATATGTACGACCGCGTCCTTCGAACATTCACAGTCTGGACTTTGCTGAAGTCGTCTCAATTACGTTTTGTTTGTTTCGTATGTGATACGTGTTTACCGCCTGGACGTAACGTATGGTCCCGTGTGCCGCTCTGTCGTCGAGTGAACGTTACGTGTGACGGACGTCCCGTGCGTACGTGGTGGAGGGTACTCATGGTGTACGTGCGTCACGTCAGTCCCTATAGTAGGGCAACGTGCGTAGTTGGAAAGAATTTTTTACGTATAGAACGGGATGTATTTAAATGTTGCCCAAAGTGTTCTGAGCCTGAGTCTGGCTCTTCGGGTCCAAACCCTAACCGCTTCGCGAGAGCCTTGTCTACCACGTGCCTTACCACGTCCCGCGAAAATCGGGGCAGCCCAGCAGTGAGATGCAGGGGATTGTGCGGGAAGGTCCCATATTGACCTTTAAACAATATTTCAAGATTACGTTTCGATAGGAATGCGCCAAGAATTTCAGAACCGTCAACCCCTATAAATATTTATTCCGCCATACCATCAACGTTAATATAATTGCAAGATATCCATACGACGCTCATCAAGGACAATAAGGACTAGAATCGTCACCTTCACTTCCTACTGCAGCGACGCCTCAAGTGATGAGCGACTAAACAGAATCAACGATTCTCGCGAGCGCATTCTGTCTTACACGACGTCTGCCGGATTCTACGGAATTGAAGATGTTCATTCGTACGTCGAAGCTTCGACGCATAAACAGCTCACGAAAAGACATCGTCGCCAGAGCCCTGTCGAGTTTTCCAATCTCCTCAATGTCACGCTCGTAGATAACACACCTATACCCGGAATCGTTAAAAAGCTCAAGTCGTCCGTGCGCCAGTAATACAAATTCTATGTCTCTTATCTTTTCTTGAATATGTCCTTAATGCATTCGTAATCTTAGTAGACGGATAAAACGCCAGCGCCTGCATTGGGAACAGATTGACGGGACTGCTTCGGAGTTATCAGTGGTAGTGAGGGCTCCCACTATCCCAAATTCTAACCAAGCGTTTAATAAAACACCCAAATCTTTTCGCAATACTTTATTAACATTGTAAACCAGCATTTCTGCGTCGTCGGATTCAAGATCACATTTCGCCATCGGTAGTATGCGCTGGTAGTTCGAATTTATTGTGAAAGAAGCTGTGGCTAAATCTACCTGAGATAGATCTCTCGCGTAACTCAATACGCGGCCTTTGTTAGAACTTCAGTGATGATTGTTTATTTAGAGAAACACATGATTAGTGTGGGAACCTCCGCCCCGTCCTCAAACAATGGGTTCGGCAAATCCACGGCAATACACAACAGTGTGAGGTCTTCAGGACTGCGCCGTAATCCTGCAAGTACAGATGAGACAGGTATTCAATGGAAGGGAGGAAACACCTGGAAAAAAAGACCGAGAGAGCAGATCTCCAAAGTTAAAGTTTGGAAATCCCCATTTACGCCTTAGTACGACAAAAGCCATCAAGAGACTCAGCACTGTATCAACTGGGGCTGAATACCACACTTTGTCCGCCCAGGACAGGCTTCGTATTTCCTACTACAAAACGCTTTCTGCACACTATGCACAATCCGAAGAGCTGAAATTCGTCATTTACGAGGAAATCATCGAAGTTAGAATTGAAGATATTTTTCCCCTCATCCAGATGGTCATGGAAGCGTTTCGCACTCAGGAGCTTTATCAATCTTTAATCGGAAGGCGGAATTCTGTATGTTTTGGCGTTTGAAAAGTTTTAGACCAAATTAGAGGGAGCTTCGACATCAAGTTTGCGGCGAGTATGAAGGCCTCCAAAACATCATGCGAGAAATGGTGATCAAACTGTTCTGTCAATATTAAGTTTGTAGGAAAATTGAATCAAACTCGTGAAACGGAGACAGTAATCGAATTTTTGATGCTGCAGAACGTGATCAAACATCAAACAGCAGATGGGTAGATGGATACGAATGACGTTTATAGTATTTAATATCGGATTCGATCCTACTATGAAAGGTGACATGAAGTTTGATAGATTATTACGAAAATGTGGCCAGTTTGGCAGTCTCGATCAAATATTGGACCTCGTGCTCGTTTCGAATTCCGCCGATCTCAATCACCTTACAATATTCTCCTGCAACTGATACATGATGATAATGTAGTTTACATTTACGAATCACCCAGACTCCATCGTCATCCGTACTCAAAACAACCGGAATCTTTTCTCGAATAAATTCCCTGATAATGACCGAATTCTCGGTCTGCTTGAACTGATAGGTTGGTGACAATAACAGGTATAAATTACTGGTCATATTCAGCTCACATACAATCTGTTCATCTCTCAGAAAATCTCGCGCTAATCTCGCCATTCGACTATTTTTATGCATGAAAGCAACTCCATGTCCAATTCGCAGATGTCTCTTTATACCGTTCTGAATCCTTTTTAGAGCATCCAGAGCGATATCGAGATGCGTCTCGAATGCAATATGTGAAGTGGAATCTGCGTTGGGTTCGGACGGTGGTAAAGGCAGAGATTCTCCACAATGTATTCGAATCCCGAATCTCTTCTGATATTGTCGCATTCTCCATACAATCCCCTTCGGGCCAATAAAGTCCGAATGTATCAAGGCACAATACGGAAGGCCGTATTCGTCACCAACCCAATCACAGCCGACAACGAAACCCTTCCACCATTGATGCAGACGACCATCACTCTCCAGCACATCCCGCTGAATACGTCGTACGGGTCCGTCCGAGCCGAAGATCTCCAGAAACGCCCGTTCGGCATTTCGGTCAGCGTCGGCTTCGTTGTTGCCGCGGCATAGTCGCTTTGCGCTTTCACCTCTGTTTTCTATGAGGAATGAGAGGGCATCGTCTCGCCCATTGAGACGTTTGTTGTCGACATACACGCTGGTCCTGTTGAAAGCCGCCAAAAAACAGTAGAAGAATGCTCTTGGTCGGTCATGATACATGCCCAGGATTTTGGCCCATTTCGGGGTGTTCGATGTCTGCAGGTTTCTGTAACGAACTAAAGATTCGGGTAGAGACCCGTCATCATCATCTTGCGAATCAGCCGTGGTGGATTGCTCGGAGACATTATCGCAGATCTGAGCGGCAGGTTTCCTCTTACGTGCAGGAGCTTTGGCTGTTAAAGGCCGAATTGGCGATGAATAGGCTTTAGTGACCAGATGCTTCCAGATATCGATATTGAGAAGATCATTGACTGACATTGAGAATTCGACATAGTGAACTCCTGCCTTATCATATCGTGCTATAACTTGATTCAGTAAGATGGATAATACTTCTAGACGTTGTTCATAGATACAATCCTTCATCTTGAAGCGTTTTGGATAGAATTGCGGTGTGAAAGCGTCTTTATAGGTATTCAGATCAGGTCCCGAAGGACAATCTCCATTATTGCTTAACATGGAGAATCCATTACGGACAGCAGCTCGGACGATCTTATTGCTCTCCATCTGCTTGATAAGTTGCGTGTTTTTTACACCTCGAATGAGATCGAATCTTCGCCTTCGTGCATTGAATATGATATATTCATTCAAAGATAAACCCAGATGGTATTGCAGAGTATTTGTACAGATATCATCATAGTCCAATCGTGGACGCTTTGAGCCGTTTTGATCGCGGTCGTGAACGGGTTTATCTGGAAGATCAAAGAGCATCATGAGAACATTGTCACTATAAACGACATCATCCGTATAGGTCTTCATAAACCATTCCAGAGATAGATTGTCATGATGAAACAGCTGATCGTTAAACGCAAACAGATATCTGTCTTCGATGGCTGAGAGAGATCCATTCTGGAGGTCGTCAACAAGATGTCTCAAGCTCTGATTGATAGATGGCTGGATGTGTTTAGTATCAAGTTGATCTTTCAGCAGAGTTGTTAGCTGTTTTCGGAAGTTGATCGAATCTTGAGCAGGAGGATCGCAGATCCTAGGCAAATACGTCTCCATGATCCGATTCACCCAGAAATCGGCGGAACCCATTCCCATCAGATGTGTGTGGAGTTCGACAAGGTTCTTCGACCTCGTGAATATATCGAGTTTCTGCCAGGCTGCATCTCGATTCTCACTATCTGTCATCATTAGACCAATCGTAGTGCAGCGATGAGGTCGTGATTCGAGATTTCAGTAGTAGCACAAGAGATCGGTTAGTACGGGTTCACAGATCTTTGATGTTGATGAAGAGACAAACAAGTGATTTAACAGAATGAATTGCATTGGGTGCGCAGTGAACTTGGGCTACTTCCGAGACGAGGCAGTATGTTAGCAGCAGTGCCAACTGAAAACATTTTCTAAAAAATTATAATTTTAATGGACACAACAAAATCAAATGCCACCAGCGTGGATCGAACACGCGACCTTACGATCTTCAGTCGTACGCTCTCCCAACTGAGCTATGTCGGCTATGTTTTCATTAAAAGCTTCATCGACACGTGATTTTCAGGTAACCTAAAGTTTCAATCGGCATTCGGTTTGCGAAGTTGAAGGTTCTTGAGCTAGCAACAGGCAGATTACGATCAGAAAGAGGAACTCAAATGACCCAATTGCCTAGTTAGCGTTTGAGAGGATTTATTTTCGTAATAGTCAAGAATAAATAATAGGGGTTCCTGCTTCCAGCTGTATTGACCAATTATTAGAGCCTTTACGGTAGTTAGATGTGCGAAAATTCTTTCGTTTTTTTTTCAGGGTCGCAGAATTTTGGTACGCAGTTCTGGAGAATCTGATCCGTAAAAACTCAATCTCTGGAAATCTGCGGATGACCCGATCAATTCTCTCCTTCATCATACCCCAAATCACCAATGGTATTGACAATGCTCTTGATGATACTCTCTACTGTAGCTGTGACACTGGCCCAACCTGTAATGTTACCTGTACTGTCATTTGCTGATCTAACCAGCCCTTACTAGGATCGCGGGCTAACAAAGATCAACGTGTTCCTTGCAAATGGCAGCAATAAAGACGCTCTGTTAGCTGTATGCTATTAGCTGATATGAATTTTAGTCGGTGAAATTCCAAAATCACCCCATTCCTCTGCACTACAAGTTGACCGGTTATAATATAACGGGTGCGGACCCCGGATCAGGGTTATATGAAAGAATAAAATCATATTCCTCTTCTTGTAAAACAATAATAGGGGTTATCAAAGTTAGGAGATTCGAATCTCCGTGGTTGAATCTCCTATTAGATTCACCTCAAATAGGTGAATTTAAAATAAGATTCGGGCCACGGAGATTCGCATCTAACGCAAACTTTGATACCCCCTAATATAAAAATCCGTTCGGATTGTATCATTTTCGTGACCTTCCAGCCGATCCATGTGATTTCGTACATCCTTGATAGTTATGAACTCGTTACGGGAAGCATTCTGTTAAATGGTTAGAAAGTGAAGTGTCAGATATC